>JAGKTI010001704.1:24634-57635 GCA_018397915.1 Birgus latro
TGAAGGAATGATGCCGTCGCATCCATAAGGTTTTCAAAATGTAATCCATGAATAACTTCCAAACACGGAGGTATTAAAGGTTTTAAAGTATCTAACCTTAATCCTTATGTTTGTTTATACCTAAAAGATCTCCTAAATTTGCTAGAATATAACGCTAACACGCAACTGACAATCATTCCTATTTCTCCATTCTTTTCTTTATATTTTTTTCTTTGCCACCGCTACCATCACCACTAGCTTCTCCTTCTCATTCTCCTTTTCTTACTTCTTAAACCCCTCTAGCTCTGAAATGGCAAAACCGACCACCTTCGTTATTCCACAGAGCGCTTTCATTTTTTAGTGGCTTGGAAGCGCGGTTAGATATCACGTTATGAAGGTCAAATGTAATAGGTCGGAAATGGATTAGGGTTTACAGTTTTCATCCGATTTAAACAAAACTTAGTGAAGCCAAAAGTCTGAGAAAAGGGTGAAATGTTTCCATCATGAGAACAATCGGTCAAAATGTAAGGTCAGAGGACAGTGTCAACCTTTCTTGTCCTAGCTGAACTAAACTAGATGAAACGATTTGGGGTCATACATGGATTAAATTGCTCAGTTCTGAGAGCAATAGGACAAAGATCATAGCCACAGGTAAAGGGGATCTTAAAGCCTGTTGATCTAATTTGAATCAGTCTTAGAGAAGAGGTCATTGATCAAGCAAAGATGAGGTAATTCAGGTTTGAGATTCATCAAGCAAAGGTAAAGGTCACAGAGATAGGTCAAAAGTTTCATCAAGGACTGATCACAAGCGGGGATTCACGCTCTACCACTGCCCATTAATATTTTCTCCAGAATATTTTACTCAGCTCAGATGATTCTTCTCAAACTGGAGTGGGTTAGTCAGAGCCTTCGTTAATCCTTCACCACTATGGGCTCTTTAAATGAAAAGAACTTACAAACCCTCAGAGCTTTCTTAGACAGGTAGAAACTTGTAGAAACTAGAAAAAATATATTTAAAAAAGCATTTAGTGAAATGTATGAAGACTCTAGGAATGACAGTGCGACAAAAAACAAAAAAAACAAAATGAAACGAGGTCCAGGCTGCAAAGCTCAAGTATTTCCCCCAGCGCGCGCGCGCGCGTATGCGTGTGTGTGTGTGTGTGTGTGTGTGTGTGTGTGTGTGTGTGTGTGTGTGTGTGTGTGTGTGTGTGTGTGTGTGTGTGTGTGTGTGTATGTATGTGTGTGTGTGTGTGTGTGTTTGTGTAAAAAAAAAATTCAGGGAGATTTTATCATATTTTAACGAATTCGGGGGAAGTTTTGATTGCTACCAAGGAGCTGAATATTGTTTTTGAGAATAGTTCGAAGGTTAAAGCTATGAGACATGGTCAACTTAAACAGTTCTGATCCAACCTAACCAGACATGGTGGAAGGATTATGCATAAGCTAAGAATGAAGGGATTAATTTTTTCGAGTAATCAGACCAGAAGGTCACAAAGAAAGGTCAGATGTTAAAGTTAGCCTACATAGCAAAGTCAACTGTGACAGATTTTATCTGATATAGACCAAACTTGTTCAGTGGTTCAGGGTTATGGCAAAATTGAAGGGAATCCATTCTGAATAGAGTAAATAAAGGTTGAGCTCACAGGGAAGAGACAGAAATCAAGGTGTACTTTACAGCAGTAGACTGTAGCACCAGTCGAGCAGGGCAGTACTCCCAAGGTGGATGGAAACTTGAGAGGGAGAGCTGGAGCTCCCGTTTCGTCAGCCCTCAGGACTAGTTCCCTACCATCCCCCCTTGCTGAAATTTTTCAGTGTTTCAGTAACACAGAGAGATGGCCAGCATGCTCTCCAATACAAGTTTCTCTAACTGTCGACACCAATCTACATGCATAGTCCACACTACTCTTCCTTTTCAAAAAAAAAAAAAAAAAAAAAATGGCGCACCCAAACCAAGCCTCGGAGTCCCAAGGGAGGGGACCAAAAATGCCCCCACCATCTACCCCTCTTCCAGTGACAACTCTATGGACTGCCTGGATCCACTGTCTGACTCTCTTCTTCTTTATTTCTGCAACATTCGTGGCCTTTCCTCTAACTTTCTCTCTGTTGAACACCACCTTTCCTCCTCTAAACCTCAGCTTCTCTTCCTTACCGAGACTCAGCTGTCTGAGGCAACTGAGAGCAAACCCTTTTCTGTATCCTCCTACTTTCTCTATTCTCATTTCAAAGCCAAAGGTGGATGTTGTGTAATTGTACGCAACGACCTCTCTTGCTCTCATTTCCCTGAATTTCATTCTTCTGAATTCTCTACTCTCTGGCTTCGGCTCTTCTGTCATTCTTTGACTAAATATATCTGCGCTGTTTACTTATCTCCTAATTCTACTGACTATCGAAAATTCTTCGACTATCTTACTTCTATGATGGAACACATTCTATCCATTTCTCATCTCTCTGAAATCTCCATTCTAGGAGATTTCAATGTTCACCACCATCTTTGGCTCCCCTCTCCATTCACTGATCCACCTGGTGAACAATCCTACATCGTTTCTATCCATAATGACCTAGAGCAGCTTGTACAGCACCCTACCCATATCGCTGACCGCCTTGGAGAGAGCTCCAACATACTTGACCTCTTTCTTACAACTAATCCTTCTGCTTACACTGTTAATCTTTTCTCTCTGTTGGGCTGCTCCGATCATAACCTTATTACCTTAACCTGTCCTATCGCTCCGGTACAGCCAGTGGACCCTCCAAAGGAACGTCGTCTGTGGCACTTTGAAGCTGCGGATTGGGAGGCCCTCAGGCAGTACTTCTTTGACTTACCCTGGAATGATTATTGATTCTATGGCCAGGACCCATCTGAGTTTGCCTTGCGCATTACAGAGGTTATTTTCTCGGGCATTTTAGCACACATTCCATTTTCATATCCTTTGACTAATGCAAGAGTGCCTGGGTTTAATCACGCTTGTTCTAATGCTGTCTGCAACAAGGAGAGGGCCTATAAAAGGAGCAGGAGCCAACTCATCCCTGACTCACATCGTTTTTATGTTTCTACCCAGACTCGTGCTAAGTCTGTTCTTCGCTCATCCTTGCTAAATGCTCACAGCTCTCCAACTCGAATTCTTCCAGCTCCTTCTGGTACCTTGCCAAAAGCCTGTCTAACAACTTTACCTCGTCATCCTTCCCTCCTCTTTTCCACTCTGATGGCTCTGTAGCTATTTCTTCTACTGATAAAACAGATCTCTTCACTCAGGCTTTCTCCTCCAATTCCACCTTAGACGGTTCTGGTGCTGTTCCTCCATCACTTCGCCCTTCTGACTTCCTCATGGCTGACATTAAAATTTCTTCAGCTGATGTATTCTCTCCCATCACTGGCTTCAGTACTAGCAAGGCATATGGGCCTGATGGAGTCCCTCCTGTTGTCCTCAAGAACTGTGCTTCTCTGGTTACTCCCTGTCTAGGTAATCTTTTTCACCTTTTTCTGACAACGTGTACCTTTCCTTCTTGCTGACCAAAGAAGGCTGACCATTCCCAACCCTCTAACTATCGTCCAGTTGCTTTAACCCTCCCAGTCCCACCGACGTACGATGCACGTCACCACTTTTTTTCATGCTCAGACCAACCAACGTGCATCGCACGTCAGTCAATAGCATTGCCCGTCGTTTGCACATTTTTCAATATTCGCGTGTGATTTTTGGTAGGCATATGTCGGAGACCTTCCTGTACCTGCTGTCAAGCAGGGATTCTGCCTGGCCCAACCTGGCCCCCCTCCCCCCTCCCTCCCACACTTGGCAATTCACCTGCTAGCAGTAACCTGACTTGTAAAGACAGGTTGCCCCACGGTCTCTCCAATGACAATATTCACGGCAAAAGTGAGGAGGACAAAGAAACAGAAGTTAGAGGGAGAAAGAAACAGAAGTGATGAGGTGGTAATATTGTAAAGGAAGGTGCCATATACTGGTGTTTCTGGTGACTGAACAATGCTTATTTTGCCTATATTATTGTATGAAAACCAAAATAGTCTTGTACTACACATAAATTCGTACCAAATAAATAAACAAATACGTAATTTAAAGTGGCTTGAGTTAGTTAACCCTCCCATAGTTCATTTTCTTTGAAGCCACGTACCCTGAGAGAGAACGAAAGGTAAGGCTGACTGACACCTGTAGCAACATTTATAAGCTCAGGATGGCGATTTCTCTATGATATTTCGATGTGTCTCACCAAAAGCGGAGGTTTGAGCCAAAAAAAAGTTGAAAATCTGTCGGGTTCTGAGGGTGTGTTGGGTAAAAAATCTGTCGGGACTGGGCGGGTTAACATCTTGTGTCTCAAAAGTTTTCGAGTCTATTCTTAACAGAAAACTTTTAAAGCATCTTTCCTATCACAACCTTCTTTCTGATCATCAGTATGGGTTTCGTCAGGGACGCTCCACTGACGATCTTCTCACCTACCTTTCAGACTCCTGGTCATCCTCCTCTCGGGACTTTGGCGAAGGTTTTACCATTGCACTTGACATCCAAAGGCTTTCGATCGAGTATGGCATAAATCTTTAATTTCCAAACTGCCCTCTTACGGTTTCTACCCTTCTATCTGTGTCTCCATCTTTAGTTTCCTTTCTTGTCGATCTATAGCTGCTGTTGTAGACTGCCATCGTTCTTCTTCTAGATCTATCAACATTGGTGTTCCTCAGGGTTCATTTCTATCACCAACTCTCTTCCTTTTATTCATCAATGATCTTCTAAGCTGTACATCTAACTCTATCCACTCGTATGCTGGTGATTCCACCCTTCACCTTTCCATTCGGTTTCAGCATCGTCCATCTCAGCAGTTACTTCAACAAACAAAGGATGAGGCTACGGCACACCTAATGTCTGACTTGGCTCGTATCTCTGACTGATGTAAAAATAATCTTGTTGTTTTTAATGCATCAAAAACTCAGTTCTCATCCCGTCATAATCTTCCACAGGAGTACCCACTAAAGTTTAATAATATCCAGCTCAATTCTGCATCATCCTTGAACATGCTTGGGGTTTCATTCACACGGGACTTATCTTGGAAAGATCGTATTGCATCTCTTATAAAATCTGCTTCCAAGAGATTAGGTATGCTAAGCTGACTCCATACCTTCTTTAACCCTGCACAGCTGTTGACTTTATACACAGGGTGTATTCGCCCCTGTTTAGAGCATAACTCTCATGTGTGGGGAGGCTCCCCACATGCAGCTCTTCTCAATAGGGTGGAGTCAAAGGCTATTCGTCTCATCAACTCTCCTCCTCTTACTGGCTCCCTTCAACCTGTCTCTTCGCTGCACTGTTGCCTTTTTATCTCTTTTCTATCGCTACTTCAATGGTCACTGCTCCTCTGAACTGTCTGCTTGCATCCTTCCACCTCTACGACGGGTGCGTACCACCCGTCTAGCAACAAACTCTCATCACTTTTCTGTCCAGCTCTCTAGTGCAAGAGTTACTGTTACTCCTAGTTCTTCATTTATGCAACTGGTCATCTCTGGAACTGTCTCCCTCTGTCTGTACTTCCTGTTTCCTATGATCTCCAGTCTTTCAAACACGGTGTGTCCAGGCATCTCGGAATTAGTGGATCTTGAATATGACTCTCTTTTTTATTGTTTTTGTTTTTTCTTGGAAGGAACTCTTATGTAGACTCAGCCTTTGGTTCCTTCTTCCTCGCATAAAGAAAATGTTGTATCGTACCATTACATGTATTCTTGCTATTCTTATCTATTCCTCTATTCACCTGCAGCCGCAGTGAGGCCTCGTCACACGTATCCTTGACAAAGGCGGGGTTAACCTCACATCAGATTCTTATCAAGAAAGGTTAAACAGAATTAAACTCGCCGGTTAGGCGGGGTTAGCGTCCATTAAATCATTATTAAGGAAAAGGTTAAGCCGGATTAAACTCGCAGGCCAACTCTGGCAGCCAGATATACCTCGAGTTAATTAAGTCCAAGATAAACACAGAGGCCTGCGCCAAGTCATCTCACATCACTGTCAGTCACACACATGCGCACACTGGTACTCGGCCCTGTTAGCCCTGCCTACTTGTACCATGCCGATATTATTGTAACTTATTGTTAATCTAGGTATTATTGCTGTAGTACTGAGTGGTTATGTTGTTCTGTGTGGTAGAGTAGAAATATCTGCAACAAAGGCTTTAATGCAATGTAGAGCATATTTGGTGGAAGTATTAAGTGTAAGGCAAGATCGATGGGATTCCATTTTAAGAACAATCAACTAAGGTCAAAACCAGAGGAAAAGGCGAATATCAGTACTACATGCAAGGCCAAATTAAACAGTTGTGATCTGGTTTAGACAAAACTTTGTGAAGAGATCAGGGTAAGACATGAACAAGGTGATCTTATTTTGAGGACAGTCCGTTCATGGTCCCAGGAAAATGTCAAGGGTCAAGACTACGTGGCAAGGGCATCCTAAACATTTGTTTTTTTCTCTTTAGACAAACTTTGTGCAACGGTTTAGGGTAAGGCGAGGATGAAGGGATTCCATTTTGAGAATGATCAGTCAAAGATCAAGGTCACATGGAAAAGTGAATGGTCAGGGTCACACGGCAAGGACAGCAAGAACAATTTTCATTCATTTTTGACCGTGGTTGGTAGAATGGCTAAAGGTAATGCAAAGATGAATGGATTCGATTCCGAAAATATTCAGTCAACACTCAAAGTCACGGAACAAGATAAATCTGGACACTTGCTATCTGTGTGTGAACAAAGTAGATAAAACAGTTTTTTTTTTTTTTTAATCTAATTTCAACCAAAGTTAGCAGAAGGGGTCAGGATGGGTCAGCCAAAGAAATGACCAATTGTTTTGTATAAAAGTCTTAAGGTCAAGGTCACATGATAAGGTCAGTTTCAACAATTTGATCTTATTTTGACCACAAGGATTCAGGGTAATCAAAGGGTGACGGGATTCGATATTCAAAACAATCCATCAGAGGTCATCGTCAAAAGCAAGGTTAAATATTCATCCCTTCACTCTAGCTTAAGCAGTTCTGATTGTATCTGAACGCAACCTAGTGGAAAGAGACTGAGTCAGGCATGAAGGTAGATTCCATTTCGTGAACATTAGTTAAAAGATCAAGGTCAGATCGAACGACTGAGGAGGGGGTAAAAATGAAAATCTATTTTGAGAAACATGAGTTTCAACGATCACGGTAAATGGACACCTTGAAAAATATTCAGTGTTATAAATGTGTCGAGTATGTGCGTGTTGCATACATGGAGTGCCCCTTCTTGCTTTTCTTGTACCCTTCTTTTCATACCTTCTTTGTTATCAGCATGATCCGCTCTCCTTGACCATTTTAAACTGTTTTTTACCTTTACTTTTTGTGTTTCTTTTCATAACAGAGTCTTTGTCTACATTATTTTTATTCTTATTTTTTTTGTTGCGGGAGGAGAGTTAAGTGCTGGTAGCAATTAATACTTAAACTTGTCCTTTTATTTATTTATTTATTTTCTAATACATCTTGGAGCTCGCTTTTTCTTATCATTTTCTTATATAATTTCTCCAAGTGCCTTCCTGGTTATTAATCCTTTCATAAGATCGTCTGGCGGATGCGAAAATAGAACATGAATGGGATGATCTTATTGAACTGTACGAGTTAAGAAAATTTGTTCTAAGCCCTTCATGCCTCGGTCTGAATACAATCGCCTGCAGTTAGGGTGACTATATTGTACACTGTGTCCTGAAACTAAAGGGAATAATCAGACTAGAGCTGTTAACAACTGTCATCATGATCATTATCTATTTCCTTATTCTTCTTGTGAATTTCTGTGTGACATGTAAGCGAAACAATATATATGAACAGGAAAGAAACGACGAAGGGATGAAATAAGTTGAGATCTAGGGGAAAAGCAACAAAGGATGGAAATATGTAAGTAAAAAAAAAGAATCATGCAGAGGAGACAGAGAATATTACTGAGAAAAACAAAAACAAAAAATTCATGGGAAGGAGATAGATAGGTAGGTAGGTAGGCAGGTAGAGAGAGAGAGAGAGAGAGAGAGAGAGAGAGAGAGAGAGAAAGAGAGAGAGAGAGAGAGAGAGAGAGTGTAATGTAGTCAGTATTGGAAAAATGATTTTGATGAAACTCGGCACGATGGTTGCAACTGTGACATAGATGGGTCCATTTCAATTCTTTATGATTGACATTTTCTAACGGGTGTTTTTGATGACGATCTCTTACCGGAAATGTTCTGCCCCGCTTTCCACTGTTAGTGTGAATGAGTAAGTTGGTTCCTTGGTCGCATAATTTAAAAAAAAAAAAAAGAGGAGGATTGGGCACTTTCCAGATTGCCACCTAATACGGTTCATTTCACCTTCATCAGTGCATGGGCATATGCTAGTGCATAGTTGTGTTTTCATGTTTTGTGCATCGATTTCTTTGTTTATACATTACCCGTCTAATAGGTCACTACTCCTGAGGTATATGGGCCTGACGGGGTCCCTCCTGTTATCCTCAAGGACAATGCTCCCATGCTAACACTCTGCCCAGGTAAACTCGTTTTCATTTGTCTGTTGACTTGTACCTTTCTTCTTTGAAATTTAGGTTCATTCAGCCTGTTCAAAGAAGGGTGACCATTCCCAGCCCTCTACAGTAACTATTGCCCTGTTGCTCTACCATCCTGTATTTCTGAGGATTTTGTATTCATTATTAACAAAATTTTTAAAAACACCTTTTCTATGAGAGCCTTCTTTCCTATTGTCGGTATGGATCCCGCAAGGGACGCTCCACTGGCAATCTTCTCATCTTCCTTTTCAGACTCCTGGTCATCTTCCTTTCGAGACATTAGCGAAAGCCTTGCCATAGCACCTGATATCTCAAAGCCTTTCGATTGAGATTGGCGTAATTTTTAAATTTCCATACTTTCCTCATAAGACTTCAATCTTTCTATCTGTGCCTTCATCTCCAGTTTTCTTTCTGGTCGTTCTATAGCTGCTGTTGTAGACGGCCACCGCTCTTATCATAGAGCTATCAATAGTGGTGTTCCTCAGGGCTTTGTCCTATCACCAACTCTCTTCCTTCTGTTCATCTTATACTGATGGCTCCACTCTTCACCTTTCCATTCGGATCTTGCAGCGTCCACCTCAGCCGCAATTTCAACAAACAATAGATGAGGCTATGATACACTCAGTGACTGACCTGACTATCTCTGACTGAGGTAAAAAATAATCTTGTACTTAAATGAGTAAAAAAAACTCAGTTCATAAATTTCTCAACACGACAAAATTTTCTACAAGAGTATCCCCTAATTTAAAACAATATCCAACTCAGTCCTGCATCATCTTTGAATATACTTAGGTTTCAGTCTCTCGAGATTTATCTTGGGAAGATCATATTTTCCCCTCTTGAAAAATCTGCAACCAAGATATTCGGTGTGCTAAGCCGACTCCGTGCCTACTTTACCCCTGCACAGTTGCTGACCTTATACATGGGTTTTATTCTCCTTTACGTAGAATACAACTTTTATGTGTGGAGAGGCTCCCCCCATACAGCCCTTCTCAACAAGGTGGAGTCAATGGCTTTTCGTCTCATTATCTCTCCTCCTCTTACTGGCTTTCTTCAACCTCTTTCTCTTTGCCGCACTGTTGCAACTGTATCTCTTTTCTATCGTTACTTCAGTGGTCACTGCTTCTCTGAACTGGTTGCTTGCATCCCTCCACTAGTACGGTGGGTGCGCCGGACCCGTCTAGTAGCAAACTCTCACCCCTTTTCTGTCCATCTCTCAATTGGAAGTTACCCGTTACTCCCAGTTCTTCATGTATGCACAGGTCAAGTCCGGAACTGCCATACTCTGTGTATTTCCTACTGCCCATGAACTCCAGTCTTTTAAACGTAGTGTATCCAGACATCTCGATACGAACGGATCTTGAATGTGGCTCTCTGTTATTTTGTTTTAATTTTTTTCTTGGAGGGAACAGTCCTGCATGCTCCTGGTCATTGATTCCTTCGTCCTTGCATAGACAGATTAAAAGCTGATGACAAGACGATCTAGGATTCACGTTCCACAAGCATTTGTTGACCGTTCCAGAGTTTCACTACTGAGAGTAGTCAAATATACTCTTTAAAGTAAATTATAAAATGATATAATAAGATGGTTAGACTTGTGAGATGGTACCAAAATGCCGGGAGCTTAGATGATGTGCGTCATTACTATTTTGTGTTACTGTGCTTTTTTTTTTCATCGCAAAAAAGGAAACAAAGACTAGAAGTAGGCAAAAAAAAAGTTCTTGTCAAGAAAAACATAGACAAAAGAAAGCCTAATTCATGATCCTTTCAATCTGCGATGCCTGGAAATACTACTCTGAAAAAGGCGGGGGCAATATGCAGAGGGAAATACAATCTGAGGGAAAAATTCTAGAGTGACCTGCTACTGGACAGTATGTGGCCCTTTTCACTTGGTAGGTCGATAACCGATCTCCCATTCTCGTCCTTTCTCGACTGACATGATTTTTATCCTAGTTCTTCAAATTGTCAGGCGAGAAAAGAATGATGATGATGATGATGATGATGATGATTAAATATTCCAAAGAATTGTGCTTAGTGTTCAGAAAAGAATATTCCCTCACATATCCAGACTCAAGTGAATGACGCTTCTCTCAGGACTTTTTTTTTTTTTTACCTCATATTGGTCTCCCTCACTTTTTTTTTTCCTTTTTTCCCACACCATCAACCGAGTTTCAGCCATAACATCCCTCTTTTTTTACTCTTTTTTTTCCCACCTCAGCTTTTCATCTTTTCTCAGAGCCACCCAATTTTTCTGCTCGCCACTCACATTTTGTCCACGGAGGTCTTCTGACTAGAAAGACGAAGGAAGGAAATAATGTTGGACGCAGGAAGAAAGGAAAGGTGAAAACAGCAAAGACAGATATAAAAACAGGGTACAAAAGAGGGAACAGGAAGAGAAAGAGGGAAATGCATTTAGACAAGATGGGAAGAGATCAAAATTCGGTGGAGGAAGGATATAGAGATGGAAGATGAGGTGAAGGTGAAAGCTGTGTGAAGAAGGAGACTAAGAGGAGAGGAAGAACATGAGAAGGTATTAGTTTTAAGGGAAAGGGCGTGAGGGAGGGGTACAGAGGGGAGATGGATAGTGGGAGTGTTCAGTGAGGATAGTAGGGGAGGGAAGGGTAAGGGATGGGATGAAGGGATAGGGATGGAATGGAATGAGGATGAGTGGTAGATGGTGGAGGGGAGGAAAAGGGATGGAGGGAGGGAATGAGAGGGCAGAAGAGGGTGAAGTAGGGGGATATGTAGGAAAGAAGTAAGGAGTGAGGGGTGTGAGAGTGGGTAGGAGAGGAATGGAGTGGATACAAGATGGAGAAGCTGAGAGAGGGTGGAAAAGTTTGCCGGAGTCCCAATGAAGGAGAAAAAGAAAATGGATAGAGAGAGAGAGAGAGAGAGAGAGAGAGAGAGAGAGAGAGAGAGAGAATGAATAAGAGGCGAGGGCTGGGAGCAGAGGAAAGATGGCTACGGAAATTTTTAGAGGTGAAAAACTGTTTTGGGTGGAAATGAGGGCAGATAGATGGGGGTTAAAATTAATTTACCTTGACGAAGGGACGTGAAAGGTTGGAAGGAAATGATCAACAAGCAAGGGATAGAGAGAAGCGGGTAATGAAAAGCTGACAGAGTGACAGACGATGATGGAGGGGGAGAGGGAAGGGCGGGAAGGGAGACATAGAAGGGGGAGGGAGAAAGATGTGGAGGGTGAATGGGGGAGAATGTACTCGTTTTGCCTGAGTGGTGAGGGAGGATGTTTTGTGGTAGTGCTGCTGGTATGGTAGAAGGTAAGGGAAATGATAAGGGTGAGTCAAAGGGTGTGGGGTGAAGGAGAGTCAAAGGGTGAGGGAAAAGTGAGAATGGAATGAAAAGAGGGAGAGAGGAATTGGATAGCAGAGGATAGTGGAAGAGGTAGTGAATGAGAGATGGTTTCGAAATGCAGAGGGGTAAGGGATAGGGGGAGCCGGTACGCGCTAAGTGGTAAGGGGTATTAGGGAAGGTAAGGGGATTAAAGTAAGGAGAGTGAAGGAGGTAGGTGATGGCAGGGGATTAGACTGAGGAAAGTGAGGGTAGCCGAGGTCACCGGGAAACAAGGCCTGTTGGCTCGCTCCGTGACGTCACAGCTTGGGTCCGACCTTCCCAACTCACTCTCAAGCCCACTGAACCTTACTTGTTCCGTCCACACACTTCATACATGTATTTGTTCCTCACATATAATTTATGTGGACATTAGGCTATGTATAAACTAGAGAAATACAGTATTTTAAAATCATGCCTACTTTATTAATCTAAGCATAATACAAGAGCGGATAAATAAGTCATAAAATATATATGGTTTTCACTTTTACTGACATACATATCATCACCATAATTATTATCAGCATCAACTGTTTACATTTGTAATTCAATCGCCCACATCACTTCTTACACAAACAAACTCGTCAACTTTTACCTCTCATAAATATCCACCACTTCAATCCACCGTCCATTTTAATTCTCATTAAAATCCACTTAAACTTAACACTCCGACCTTCATCAACTACCACCACATCAATCCACCCTCCACTGTATCTCATTACATCCATTACTTCACTATATTGCAGCACTGTCGCTCATGTGACACCACTTTAGTGCTGCAATATAGTGAAGTAATGGATGTAATGAAATACAGTGGAGGGTGGACTGATGTGGTGGTGATTGATGAGGGTAGGAGTGTCAAGTGGATTTTAATGAGAATTAAAGTTGACGGTGGAGTGATGCGGTGGATATTAATGTGAGAGGTAAAACGTAATAATCTGTTTGTGTGAGAAGTGATGTGGGCGATTGAATTACAAATGTAAACAGTTGATGCTGATAATAATTATGGTGATGATATGGATGTCAGTAAAAGTGGAAACCATATATATTTTATGACTTATTTATCCACTCTTGTATTATGCTTAGCTTAATAAAATAGGTATCATTTTAAAATATATATCTAGTTTATACATAGCCTAATGTCCACATAAATTATATGTGAGGAGCAAATACATGTATGAAGTGTGTGGATGGAACAAGTAAGATTCAGTGGGCATAAGAATGAGTTGGGAAGAGGAGGGTCGGACCCAAGTTGTGACGTCACGGACCGAGCCAACAGGCCTTGTCTCCCGGTAGCCTCGGGGTAACAGGGGAAGGGAGAATTAGGACTGAAGAGAAGGGGGAAAGAAAAGTATGAAAGATGGAAGAAGGGTGGAAACAGGGAGAGTGGAGGGAAGAAGAGCTAGGAGCGAAGAGTTAGGAAGGGAGGAGTGGTATAATAGGATGCGGCAGACAAGGAGGAGGAGGAGGTAATTAAGGCGACAGTCAATGAGAAAGAGGGGTTGAAAGTGAGGTTAGGTACAAGTGTGGGAGGGTGGTAGTGGCAGGAGCGAAAGGGAAGTAGGAAGGAAAGAAAAAAAGAATGGAATGCAAGAAGTGATGTCAGGAACATGCAGGCAGTCTGAGAAATATTGAAATATGACAGGAATGAAGAAAGGATAGATAGAAGGTAGGAAGGAAGGAAGGTGGGATGATGGAAGATATGAGAAAGGAGGGAAGGAAGCATACAGGAGAGAATGTAGGTAATACTGAAGTAGGGCAAGGAAACAGGCAGGAAGAGAGGTGACAAAGGAGGATGCAAGAGAAAAGATGAACGTTGTAAGCTAAAGCAAGAAGGAAGGAAGGACGAAGGCAGGAGGGAGGGAGGGAACGAGGATTGAAGGAGAGATGCGAGAGATGCAGGAGAGAAGGTGAAAAAATTGAGGTAAGACAAGCGGAAAGAAAACTGGAAAGGAGGAATGAGGTGAGAGGGAAGGAGCAATGCAGGATAGAAGTTGAAATACTAAGGAAAGCTAGGAAGGAAAAAGGAAGGGTTGCTTGGGTTAGTAAAGTTAAGAAAATCATATGTATTTTCCACATCCATTAAAGCATATCATATATCAAACTCCAAAACATGAAAAAATGTATGTTGGGCAAAACCTATCACTGAACCGCAACCCACCGACAAACTGTGAACAATGTACTGTATCTTTTAAATATTTTCACGGATGGAGAGGCTTGGGGTACAGACCTTACAGACAGTAAAAAAAAAAAATACATATTTATGGTTTTAAACACTTGGTTCCTGAAGTACGTGTATAGTAATGATAACTTCAGCACTCTTAAAAACTATAACCCTGCATTACAAGCAGACATAAAAACTGTGTGTGTGTGTGTGTGTGTGTGTGTGTGTGTGTGTGTGTGTGTGTATGTGTGTGTGTATACGAGTATTTATTTATCTATACGTGTGGCGGGCTAGTATGAATTCTTGATATAATTAGATCAGGAAAACTGCACATGTATATTTTACAAGTTACTAATTCACATTTCTTTAATGGATAAGGTAACTCTTGTGGGTTATCGTGGCAGCAGTTCATCCTCCTGTGTGGCCGTCTTGGGGTTTCCTCCTACTGTATTGTTGGCTCACACGCACAACAATAACAACTGGATCTCTGAGATGCTGCCTTATTCTCACGGCAAACTGTGAAGGCTTGGCGAAGGCTTGGTGATTTTTTGTAGTCGATACGTTTTTATATGATACAATCGGACCAATTTCACAACTTGCTTGCTATGTTTTGGTTGCATGTAATTCGGTGAGCTTTAGGTATGAAGGAGGAATGTGTCTTCTTGGTTATTAGTCATATTAACCCACCAATATACGAGTAGCTACGCATAGGCATCCACTGAACTGAAAGGAGTTAGATCAGGTTTGGTAGGTTAGAGAGACAGAGAGAAAAAAAAAGCTCCATAAAAAGCTCGGACTGAGTCGACAGTTGAGGTTTATACTCTTGTACACTGTCTTGAAGCTTTGGCAAAAGTATTGGATGAAAATTGTGGTAGGTGGGGGCGCTCACCATCCACTCATTTGATGTAGTGCTGCTCTCGGGTGTTTGCCCTTTCCTCTCCTCCATCCATCTCTACTTCAAGCCTCTTCTGTCTTTCTTTCCTTCATTCTTTCCTCGTCCTTCTGCCTGTGGGTGACTCTACACTGAGTGACAAGCCAAATGGTTTCCTGTACACCAGGAAACCATTTACTACGCTAGGTGGTAACCATATAACCAAAGTTTGGCGCCTGGTGGTTTATTGGGTAATTATGGCTCTCCAATCGGATTGAGCCGGTGAAGGTTTATATCCAGGGGGTGCTTGGGGTTTATTGCTCACGTAATGCCACTCAGGGATGAGTGAGGTTGGTCACTCTTATCGTAAATGTCAGGACCAACTTGCCTAGCCCCGGGCTCCAACGCTTCTCTGTGGGGCAACATAGGACTGGATGATGGATGGATGGAGTAGATGAAAATTTACTATAGCCTTTTTGCTGTACCTTAGCCTAAAACTGCCATCATTTCACCTAGGATAGTGAATTGTAACAAGAGGTTTATACTAGAAGATGAAACTAGTCACGAAGAAGTGCTACGAAAAGGATGTAGGGCCACAGAATTATCTTATTCTGCCCGTCAGCTACGTGATATACGAGTAAGCTGCACAAGGACAAAAATCTGGACCGCCTTAAGGTAACACGAGTGTAGTAATTTGACTCGGATTGAAAGGCTCGTGATTTCTCTTCGAACACTGTGAGTTTTGAAGGTGTAACAGAGGTTATTAACCGTAACTGTACGTTTTGTTATTACTACTTATTTATTCACAGTCCTTCTCACTAATCCACCAGCACATACCCTGTTCTCATTTTATTAAGTCACTTTCCAGACCATTCCATTAATAACGTTTCAGTGGCTTTTTACTTCTTTTACACGCTTTGGGTTCTGAAGTTATGAAGAAATTACATTTCATTAGCTTGACGATGTCACATTAATATATTTCCATTTCTTACATATGTTGGATTCTAAACTACGATAAATATGAAATTTCGACACATTAAGATATTGGGATCTAAATAGACTCTGACACCCAAAAGGCCTCTGCGGTACTACTCTACCTCTGTATCCTTAAATCTATATGGACTAAACATTTATACATACATTGGTACTTACAGGGTGTCCCAGGAATTGACGTAACTTCAAGAGATGAATCCTGAAACTAATCTAAGCCGCAGATATTCTACAAACTTAAATCAGACACGCGACGGAAAAGGAGTAAAGGAAATCTGAATCTGAATGTTTGTAAGGAGAATATGCATCTCCACTCCATGTTACTGTCCTTTATGCTGAAATCTCCTTTGTTTTGTGCATTAAGACCTCGTGATGTATTTTTTAGGCAAGAAAGAATGTTATTGTTAAGGTCATCCTCAGTAACGACAAAGCAACGAAATCTAAGTGGATGGCATAATGGTTTGGAAATGGGTAATTTCTCTCATTATCTCCATTCTTATTTAAATGCTTTTTACTCCATATACCCTGAAGAAAATAATAATAATAATAATAATAATAATAATAATAATAATAATATCATCATCATCATCCGAACACCCCCCCCCTCTCTCTCTCTCTCACTGATGTCATCTAACTAGATTTCCAGAAAGCGTTTGGTAAGGTCCCTTATCTAAGTCTACTAGAAAAACTAAAAGTCCATGGCCTTTCTAACAAATTACGTTCATGGATTAGTGACTGGTTAACGAATCACAAACAGCTTGTGGTGATAAAAGACAAATGTTCAGATTTGTTAGAAGTATAAAGCAGAGTCCCTCAAGTGTCAGTTCTAGGACCAATTCTTTTCACTAATTCCATCAATGATCTTGAAAAAGACTTGTTTGTAAGGTAGCGAAATTTGCTGATGACACGAAGACTGGAGACAAAGTAATTACGAAAGCGGACTGTGAATCCATACAAAACGACCTGAATAAGCTAATAAAGTGGAGAGAAAAATGATAGATAAAATTAAGTGTAGATTAATGGAATGTGATGCACTTTTGCGACAAAAACATTGATAATAAACATCACATGTTCCACACCCCATTGAAGGTAGTAAAGGAAGAAAAGGAGTTAGCATCTCTAATGACCGCAAAAAGTCACTAACAAGGAAAATTAAATGCTCGGCTTCATCGCAATGAACTTTGATCATAAAATGCACACGTCATTAGTTAAACCACACCTAGAACGCTGTGTACAACATTGTCCCCGAATCTAATTATGGACGGAGACAGTCTCGAGACAGTTCAACGAGGAGCCACAAAAGTGATCCCATGGCTGCAAAATTTATCTTACGAAGAGCGACTGAAGAGACTAAATGTTTTATCCAAAAATGCGGCGGCTCAGAGGAGATCTAATTCAAGTATCGGTATGTAAAATTCTTAACAAATGTGACAGTGTTAAATGTAATAATATACGGTATTCGAAATGAAGAATGATACCATTACAGAAAAGTATGGAATGAGATATAAAGCAAGAGATATAACAGTGATAGAGGAGAAACTTACTTCAATGTTTCCGAAGTGGAACAATGGAATTGGCTACCAGCAACAGTAGTTAGGGCAAGAACTATTGATACGTTTAAAATTCGGCCAGACAAATATTTTGAAACTGTAGGTTATAGTTAAATGAGTCTTGTTTATTTCCAGGTGAAAATCTATGCTGACGACGATTGTGTTCAGTTTCTTGCACAGACCTGTAGAACAGATATCACATAGAAAACAGTCGTTCCTCTTCAGACTAGCCATAAAATTCCCATGCTTGTTGTTTTTAGCAACCATGGTGTCTTTTTCTACCACCTTCCTGCAGAAAACCTATTACACGTTGGATAGACCTTGATAATATATTTTTTTCCATTTCATGAACCAAAACGTCTCCTGTTATCTGTACTTCATATGTATTTCTGTGTACTCTCTCTCTCTCTCTCTCTCTCTCTCTCTCTCTCTCTCTCTCTCTCTCTCTCTCTCTCTCTCTCTCTCTCTCCCAAACTTACCCTCATCCTCTCCGCTTTGTCTCACCTCACTCTGTCTTCTTTTAGGTGTGAAATATTATTCTAAATCTCTCACTCTCTTTTCCTCTCATTCTGTTTCTTTATACATTTCTTTTCCTTTCTCCCTCCTCTTTCCTTAGATCGTATCACTCTTCCTCTTTCTTAAAGGTGTCGTGTTCTTGATAAGCTGTGAACTGTTATAATCGATATATTGATTGACTGATTGATTTAGTTATTATTATTATTTATTATTATTATTATTACTGTCTCCATTAAAACTACCACTTGCACTACTATTACCATTACTGCATAATTTACTTAATGAAAGACTCTCTCTCTCTCTCTCTCTCTCTCTCTCTCTCTCTCTCTCTCTCTCTCTCTCTCTTCTGCTACTACTACTGCAATACTCGGTGCGTCAGTAGACAGTACGTAGGGATGGTGACGAAGCCTCCACAAGCCTTAAAAAATGATATCCTTCGTGGCTCCTAAACACAGATTTTTTTCTTTTAAAAAACGTCTGGCCTTAATCCTTATGCTTTTCTACGGTATGCCGAAAACGTCCCCTAAATTAGTCAAGCCATAACTCTCATACGATAAAACATGATCGACAATAATCCAGATTTCTCAAATAATCTTCTTTTTCTTTGTTGGGTCCCTCTAATTCTGAAATGGCAAAACAGATCACTTTTTGTTTTTTCCAAGAGGAGGTTTCATTCTCCACATTGTCGGAAGCAATGTAGATATTGGCTGAGGAAGGTCGAAGGTAATAGGTCGGAAATAGGTCAAATTTTACAGTTCTGATACGAATTAGACAAAACGTGGCAGAAGAGTAAAGGGTAAGGCGTTTCAGTTTTGAGAAAAATCGGTCAAAATTTTGGGAAACAGGACACTGTCAAACTATCAGCCCTTTTAACTCAGTACAGTTATTGAGTCTGAAGTGAATTTAGACGAACAACTTATAGTCATCATTAGAATAAATTACTCAGTTTTGACAACAGTAGGACAATGGTCAAGGACAATGATCAAAGTCAACTTAAGCATTTGTTTTTTTTCCCAATTTCAGTCAAATGTACTGCAGGGACTCATGGTTATGAGAGGAAGCTGTAAACTCACAGTGAAAAGTACTGAAATACTCATCCTTCATGAATAGGGACAAAGTTTTGAATGATTTGTTTGGCATTTTATTACCTCTGAAATTCACCAACTGATGTTTGACTCTACTTCGTAACTCCCCTAGATTCGCTGTCACATTCTGCCAGCCTTCAGTGCTCTTGGAGTTTCCGTTACGTGAGGGTGCATATGCATTTTTTCCAGTCCCGTCCACCTGTTTGTTTGTTTGTTTTTTATGGGTTTGTGGGCGTTCTAGTTTTTCCCAGTCCTAGCTGAAGATGCCTGGCAAGAGCATGTCACGCGAGGAAATGGTCAGGACCCTCGCTTTACAAGAAGAAAGAGTTTTTGTTAAAGAAACTGCCAGACTGTAAGTGCAATGCTGCAGACTGAGTGCTACATTAAGTGGCCTGCCAACTGTTTATTTCCTGCCATTAAATCCATGTTCTTGTCGACCACACAAAATTTCTAAGGTCGTATCATTCTTCCGAGAGAACAAATACTCAAGATCCCTAGCACGAGGGCGACAAATACAAAGGAACCATTCCGACATCCTGGTAAAGTATCACAACACATCAACTAACATCATCTTCAAAAAGAGATGAAGTGACTTTTTGCCATGATGCCAGGAAAATGCGCAGGCTCATCTTGAATTTGCCCTCATTTATCGTCCACGGACACCTGAGCAGTGGGCACTTCATGTGGCGTAAACAGAGCTCATTCTAGTGTGCTTCAGTGAGTGATATGGTAAGGCTTCCAGGAGCAGTCAGCATGTAAGCTATGGAACTCCCAAACCATTTTATTATCTGGGGTTCTTTTAGTGGTGTGATGGGGTGAAGTAGCTTGTATTTCATCCCACTTAATGTCTCAATGAACAGTGACTGGTATTTGCAGGTGTTATAATAACATCTGCATGCAGTTTATGACATTCAAGGTTATAACATCTTTATGCAGGAGGGTGCCGAGTGTCACTGGTATAAAAAATTGCAGAGATGTTTAAGTCGTACCAGTACTTAAAATATGTAATGGGCGGTGAAAGCCAAGACGTGATTCCAGTTGAAATTGTTTCGTAATACATGAAACAGAACCTTAATTCTCGGGATATCTCATAATTATGTGCCCGACCAAACAAAAGCTATGATGAAGATATGGATACAAGACTAAAGTGTATAATTCTCCCAGAGTTTGCTTGATTCCATGCCAAATGGTGTTACACAATAAAGTGTTGACCATCAGATATTAACTGAGTGTTTTTATTTTTACCATAAAATAAGTTTGTCATAAAAAAACAGCGAATATTACAGCACTTTTTGCAATGGGCGTATGTCATATTTTGAGGACAAACGATGAATAGTCAAGGTCAGAGAGCTATGTCAGACATTGGTTATTGACCCATCAAAAGATATGGGTGTTTCACTTTCACAATGTTTTTTATTATATTCTCCAAAAAATATTATTCTAGTCAAGAACCACATTTCAAACTGGACTGTGTTAGTCAGAGGGCATTCATCAATCCCTTCACTACGACGCTGTTAAGTTTTAAAATTTAAACATCCTTCTGAGATTTTTTACAGATTTTTTTTTTTAATCAGTAAAATAAGTATATGCAAATTAGTAAAGTGTGAGGTCATGACAGCCAAAGTACTTGTAATTCCATCCCTACATTTTTTTTCCTTTAACTCCGGTATCCACCATTATGGTTAAAAGAAGTGCAGGGGAAAATTGTCATGACAGTGGTATACCACTTAACCAATCATGCAGTACACACAAAAACAAATCATGGAAAATTAGGGTTGGGATTACGCACATATTCTATGCTATAGTTTTACTGCCTTGGCCTTGGTCCGAGGATTTTGGGCTCTGCCACCCATATATATTCACATATTTTACTATATGCTTTACATACTTGTTACTCTTACACACTCAGGATGCATAACGAAAGATTCCCTCTCTCTCTCTCTCTCTCTCTCTCTCTCTCTCTCTCTCTCTCTCTCAGCCCAGCGAGGTGATCAATGCCTAAGTCAGAGGATTTGCTGGCCCTCGTATTTTTCTTCACTCCCAAGCCCATTAAGTGGTGTTTTTATAGTGCTGTGGTGCTGGTGGCTGGGAGGAAGGAATCAGTTGTGGATTTTTATAGTGTGTGTGTGTGTGTGTGTGTGTGTGTGTGTGTGTGTGTGAGAGAGAGAGAGAGAGAGAGAGAGAGAGAGAGGGAATCTTTCGTTATGCATCCTGAGTGTGTAAGAGTAACAAGTATGTAAAGCATATAGTAAAATATGTGAGTATATATGGGTGGCAGTGAGAACAAAATCCTCGGACCAAGAACAAGGCAGTAAAACTATAGCATAACATATGTGCGTAATCCCAACNAGAGAGAGAGAGAGAGAGAGAGAGAGAGAGAGAGAGAGAGAGAGAGAGAATTCCTGAGTGGACTGCAAACCTTTCTTGATATGGCGTATTTAATCCCTTCAACAATTTTTAAGAGAGAATGTTCGAGCTTGAATGGATTATTTATCGCATTCGTTAATCCTTTCACTTTAAGACGCCTTTAACAGTCTCAGTGAATGCACCTCCCGTTATCTAGATCAAGGACAAACATACATCACAGTGAAGGGGCTAACTTTGTAGGAACGGCATCTAGGTCAGTTTTGCAATTTTCATAACACCATACGATTCAGTTCAGATAAGGGACACTATTGAAAGTTAAAGACTTTTCTAAAATAATCTCCCGTAGGCATGTTATAGTAATTAAAATGTTAGCTACATTTACTGTGTACACTAATCATCTCATCAGCTAACACATTTAACGGCAGAAGCTAGGGGAGATTTGACGGGTGAATTTTGACATTGTGTTCTTTCACACACAGACACACACACACACACACATATCCCCCTCCTCTCTCTCTCTCTCTCTCTCTCGTTTTAAAACGTCAAAATTTCTGGGCATCATAATACTCTCTTTGTTTTGTATTTTATGATCTGGTTCTCTATTTCCCGTTTAATCAGTGATCTAAATAATAATAATCTCCCCCGTGGTTTTATACCTCCTTTTTCTAGCTTCATTTCATCTACATGATCTAAATTTTAAAACAGTTTATCCTAGATTTTACTGATTTTTCATTCTAAAAACAACCCCTTCTCTAGTTTCTCTTGTATGTTTGTGTTCTAACTTACATTACTCTCTTAGCCAGTTTTTAGTTCTTTCTTCTAAATAGTAAGTCCGTTACCCAACTTTGATTTTACATCCTTGTTCGAAATATCAATACCAGATTCACTAGAAGTATCTTTTCCCTTTCGTGCCGCGCCCGGCTGCTAGAATCATTTACTCAACCACATTTCACTGTTAAAATTCTTCCTCTACCCAGATGGATCTTTGATCTCTCAATCTATTTAGCAGTAGGACTTTTTATTTTTTTTTTTATGCCACCCCCACACGGACGGCCAAATATCCTTAACTATGTCACCCTCCCCCTCCCTCTCTCATTGTTTATAGTCTTGAAGAATGGGGACCAGCCATTTTTGGAGGAGTGTTAGAAAAGAGAAAATAAGCACGATGGGAGACATTCCTCCAGGTCAGATTTTAGGCAGTGTGGGACCCAAAAGGGCGCCCCCCGTCCTGACATTTAAAACCTTAGCACAGGAAGCTTTTTACCAAGGAATAAGAATATAAGCACAATGGTAGACTTTCACTCACGTCAGGTTACAAGCACGGTGAGACCTTAGAAGGACGAAGGTGGGTGGGCGGTCCCCGTTGTCTCAGCAGGTCATTACGCAGAAAGTTGAAATTTTACATATTCAAAGATGTTCTTTCCGATAACATTTTGGGAGCGGTGGAACCACCGAGGGTCGCTTGTTACTGTTGAGGGGGCCGCCCCCTGGTGTCCCAGCAAACCCATTATGCACAGCCATAATATTTAACCTAAGAACATCAAATTTTAGGCATATTTTAGGCAAGATGGGACCGTCAGTGGCCACCCTCATGGGAGGACAACCCCAAAGAGGTTGAAGGCCATAGTTTTACTGAGACAAATGAAATATTACACAGTAGTAAACCTTCGCCCTGACAAGAATATATAGAGGGTGGGCTCCCGCGGTTTAACCCTCCACCTCCACCATAAATAATTCGAGTGGTCAATATAGGAACATACATTCCGCATTTTTTTTTTTTTATTACAGGATACGATTTAAAAGTCTTAACTCTTAATATCTAAGTAACCAGTGGCTCAATTTTCAACCAGATTTTATTTCTTTTTAAGCTCAAGGCTTCTACTTTTCAACAGTGTACAGTATGATATTTTTTTTTTAAACCCAGAACCATGGAAAATCGTTTTTAGCTGCAGTACTTGTTGACCAGAAAAATAGAAGAAATTGGTAGAAAAAAATTAAAATATCAATATTTCTGTAACAAGCGTTTTTAACAACCCAGTGCATTTTTTTAAGTGGAACAATGGAAAGTTAGCAAGCATAACAAAAAAAAACATGGCACTCCAGCTAATCAGTTACTCTTTCATAGCCTTCTCATTCTTAGAATTAATAAGTACTCACCGGGCTTGTTCAAGCCGAAGTGCATCAAGACTCTAGTTATCCCATCCCCCCCTGGTAGAGTAGGGTGAAGAACCTGTAGAAAGAGAGACTGGACAGCCGGCATGTTGGTTTTGCGAATGGGTGTTTGCTGGGCATCACTCAAGTACAATACGTATAAGGATCAATGACCACTGCTAGATAGATAACACCAGGCTACTTAACTGCTTTTCATATTTTATGGTGTGTTTTGAGCATCTCTTATGCTATGTTTGCACAAGTGGTGCTTTCGTAATAGGCTATATGAAGCTGTATAAAAATGAGGTTTTCCTCTAAGTATCAGCTAGACTTATTTTGACGCACATGAAGATCTGGGATGAGTTGCCAGATGACGCTAGCTCGATTGACACCAGCAGTGTTTACTTATTTTGCCCGTGGTTTTTAAGTTTGATGAAGTTTTGGTTGATGCACAGATAACATAAACACTGGATTGGACACTCTGATTCCCTGATTTGCAGTAATGGCCCCAAGACCTAAAAATAATCCTTTGCATTCTGTCCTCATTATCTTGGCATGTAGTCAACAGAAGTCAAATAAAAATAACTCTTTCACAAAAACAAATGTATCTAACACAAATATTTCAATGAGAGCAATTGAACATCATTGTGCAATACATGGTATGTCAACTCTTTTTCACACCTGTTAGCTTGCACCGCTAATCATTACTTTGTGACCTTCACACTTCACCATACTGAGGAGCATTCAAGCAAAAATAGACTTAATTTGAAAACACAATTGGGAAAATTATTATCAGGTAAGCTACACAGATTATTCCAGCAGTAGAATATCAACTGTTGGAGAATCTTTGTAAGTAATTTGATGAAAATATTTGGTACTGTTTCGTGCAATGTTTCCGCATCAATCCCCATGGCCCAGATTGGTGATTAGTCAGCAAGTCATTGATGTGGTGCACAACAGTTACACATTAAATATAGTGATCGCTAAGAAATTACAAACGACACAATTGACCCAAACCAGTTTTAAAGTTAGCTTTCATGAGGTCTTATAGCCAAAGCTGCAAGTGTCCAGCCTTACTGGAGGAAAACCAATAGTGTAGGTCCTGAGCTGGGTGATGTAATAACTTTCTTTGGCTTTCTCCACATCTGGATATTTTTCAGTCATAAATTTCAGGAACAGGCTTCGCTGATTAGGGCAGTGGCGATGAAAGTGTAGGCAAACTATTAATATGATCATGAACATATTGTGCCTTCAGTTACAAGCCTAACATGCTTCTCCCCTAGTCCACAGATACTCAAGGAGGCTTTCTTACACACACGTGACTCATTATTATTATACTTGATTGTATAAGTCACAGTATCACTGGGATTTTGCAGGTGTACTGGCACAGTATTTGGTTACTGAGTGATTGCTTGTACAGTATGCCGTTTATTTTAGTCAGCAAGACCCAAGCAATTTTCTACCTCTGCCTCAATTACAGGCCTTGTCAGCTTCTCAAAGCATCCATTATTACATTCAGGCCCTATTTTACGCTGTGAGACATTTCCCCCAGTGTCATGACTTACAGAATTACATACCTTCACTTTGTCGACTTTCCCTTCTCATTCGGACATTCCTCGCTATTTTTCTTACGTTGGAAAGTTTCTGATACCTCAGCTCCTATCTCCTCATCTTCCTGACGCAAAGGCACATTGTTGCTGCCACTCATAATGCCTATTATTGTCGTTAAGTCAGTAAATATTAGTAAAAACACTGGAAGATACGCTCACTGCTGTAAGCTTAGCCGCCAAACTGAATGTAGATTGTAAACATTCTTAATAGTGCATGGATGGAACACTTTGACTGGTCTGCTGATCATAAAAACGTCGTGATTGGTTCCTGGATTGAGAGCTGCTCACTTAGTGGGGAAGGAATGGAGGATGTCAGAGGCCAGCCAGTGGGAGGGAGCATACTGATCAGAAGAGTGCTGCGCTCAGTGGGATAATCAACCATAATGGTTGATTCATCCTCAGATCACATAGGGATGGGGGAGGACAATGCTATACTGCTCTGGGACCATTACTGCAGCGATGGGAGCGCGATTTCGCTAAGTGTCTAATCCAGTGTTCCTGTTATCTGTGGTTGATGTTAAAGATTGCTGTTCTCTTTGATATCCGTAATTGTGGTTTCCATCGGGATATTATCTAGGCTTACCTTCTCTCTGTGAATGTGGGCCAAATACATGTAAAATAAGTAAAACTTGCCTAGCAACGTAAACAATGCTCACTCGTAGACCAACTTGGTGTCTTCACCCTAATATCCCATAATTTAATCGTTGGTGGATCAAAAGGGAGTCGGAAAAGTCACATAGAAGGTCCATGACCGTTACTGCACCCAAATGCAGCACAATCAAACCACTAAGAAGGGCTAAAAACCACAAGTAAAAGAACACACAACCACCCACTTTGCGGCTACTAACAGTTTGGTTTGTCAGCATTATAATTCGGCGATGATCTCGGTGTTACGTGAACCTTGAAGTAAAATCCATGTGTAGAGATGAAGATTAAAAATGAAATATTCAGCAGCTCAAGTTAACAAAATATATTACAGCTATTACGACATTTTAGTGATCAACAAATCATGTATCACAGCAGGTGACAAGATAAGGGAGTACAAAGGAAAGCAAACAGCAACAGACCTTATGGTTCTTTTGAGGCTGTTTATTACAGAGTAGACTGCAACTACAAGATCTAACTCTACATGCTGAAGGATAAGGATAGTAAAGCAAAAATGCTCCCCTCGCCTCCAAACCCTCCAGTTAAAACTAGCAAGAAAAAGTGAGAAAAACCACATGCAGTATGGAAAAACTGACATGGAAATTTCATAGGAAAGACTGAAAAGGAAAAGCTACATTCTATAATACATTATCTATAAGCTACCAGTATGAATAACCTGAAAGAGAAAGTAGTAAAGTACAATGAATAATCGAATAAATAAATAAATAACGCACAGCACTATGTACGGGTACGCTGAGTTAGCGGGGCATCTGCGGACGATGAGACTCTGTAGACATAACAATGTGAATACGGTAATCCCGTGGTCTCAGTTGGACTCTGCGGGAATTCGAAAGATACAGATACACATGAATATAGCTAATAATCCCGTGGTCTCAGTTGGACTCTGCAGGAATTCAGAAGTTACAGATGCACGGACCAGTGACCCCTGTTACATTAAAACAATCCCGATGGTGGTGGCTTAACTAACAGGGACCCTCAGTGATCCACTGCCTATCACAGGTCGAAAGTATGAGTAGTGACCGTTAACTCAGGGCTATCTGTGCATATCCTAGTCCGTGCATATATTTGCACTTAATAAATTGATCCAGGCTCTAAAAAATGAAATAAAATAAAAATTTATACATACACAAGTGTTTTATTCGGGAGTAAACACATTAAGCTGGGGGTTAGACGACAAATATTTATCCAGGCGACCTCTAAAGGTTAGTACAGTATTACAATTTACTACACTGGAGGGCAATTTATTCCATATATTTAAAACTCTATTGAAGAAGAAATGCTCAGCTTAATGTGACTGGAATCGTTTGCCAGTTATTTTATACCCATTGCCTTTACTATAATTCGAGTGATCAACTGTGAAGTATTTATCGACAGCCATGTTATCATGTCCTTTGAATATTTTGAATACTTGAATTAAATCTCCTCGTATCCTCCGTTTGGTTAGGGTAAAGAGATTCAGGGCTTCTAAATGTTCCTCGTACGGTTTATTTCTCAATCTAGGTATCATCTTTGTCATCCTTCGGTGCACTCTTTCAAGCTTTTCCATATCCTTTTTGTAATATGGTGACCAAAACTGAAAGCAAAGCTCCAAGTGCGGGTGTACTAAGGAATTATACAAAGTGAGGATGATATTATCGAACTTATATTCAAATGCTCGGCCTATGAATCAATCAATTTATTGGCTTTTTTCACAGCTTCTGTACATTGTTTGCTTGGTTTCAAAACGTCTGTTACTATAACTCCTAAGTCTTTTTCGTGGTTTAGCCTATCAAGTTGGACATTATTCATGCTATAACTAGCTCTTACATTTTTACTGCCAATGTTTAGCACCTTGCATTTATTAATATTAAAATCCATTTGCCAGACTTGGGCCCAGTTAAACAGTTGATCAAGATCTCCCTGAATTGCTTGCCTTTGCAGTGTTGTATCTGGTCTGTTACCTATTTTAGTATCATCAGCAAATTTTGAAATCTTACAACACAATCCTTCGTCAATATCATTTGCATATATTAAGAAAAGAATAGGACCTAACACGGAACCCTGTGGCACTCAACTTGTAACGTTTATCCAGTCTGACTCTTTTCCATTTATTACAACTCTTTACTATCGTCCGGTGAGCCAGTCTTATACCCAACCGAGAACATTGCCGCTGAAACCATGTGCCTTTAGCTTCTGAAGGAATCTTTTGTGTGGAACTTTTTCAAAAGCCTTTTGAAAATCTAGGTAGACCACATCAACAGATTTAGTCTCGTCATACATCCTCAGTATATCATTGAAAAAGTACAGCAATTCGTGAGGCAACCATGTTGAGAACCTTTGATGAGATTGTTTGTTTCTAAGTGCTTCACAAACTTGTCTCTGATAATAGTTTCAAGCAATATGCAAACCATCGATGTTAAACTAATTGGGGGGTAGTTTTCTTGTTGGGCTCTGTTGCCCTTTTTGAATATTGGGGTTACGCTAGCAAGCTTCCATTCATGTGGCACCTTACTGCTCTTAAGTGATAAGTTGAAAAGTTCAGACAAGGGCTTTGATATTTCATTCTGTAGTTCCTTCAATACACGTGGAGATATTTTGTCTGGTCCTGATGTTGTACTCTATTTTAGTTTGTTTATTGCAAACAGTACATCACGATCGCTAACTGTGATGTCAGTGATTATGTTGCCCTCTTCTATAGGAATGGGGGAAACAGAAGGAATAGTATGTATATTTTCTGTTGTAAATACTGACACGAAGAAAATATTAAGAATTTTCGCCATCATAGTTTCGTCATCAGTATGCTTCCCATTAGCTGTGACTAAGGGACCGATTGTCGGAGTTAATACCTTTGTACTTTTTATGTAACTGAAAAATTCTTTGGGATTTGATTTACTGATACTTGCAATGTGCCTCAAGGTTTTTCTTACTGCATTTAATTAATTTTTTGGCTTTTCGTCGAAGGGCATCGTATTCATTTTTATAACTCTGACTCTTTGTGGTATTATAACTTTTATTTGCAAGATTTTTTGCTTCCAGACAATGTTTAATGTCGGAGTTCCACCATTTGGGTTTAGAATTTTTGGCAGGCCTTCTGTTGCGCATTGCAATACATAAACTGACAGCACTATTGAGAGTTTCTGTAAAAAAAAATCCACGCGTTATTGACATCTAAAGTTTCGACAATGGGATGCCAGTCTCCTGCACCTACAATTGCCTTTAATTTCGTAAAATTTGCTCTCTTGAAGTCAGGCACTTTCTCGCAACTGGTCCTGACGCTGTCTTCACTGAATTTAATGTTAAATGTAACTATGCAATGATCACTTGTACTAAATTCTTCTCCTACAATAACGTTACTCACTAGGTTTTTTGATGTGGCTGAGACAAGATCTAGGATGTTAGCTCCACGTGTTGGATAGTTTACAAATTGATATAAAGAACTTTCCTGCAAGTCTGTATACAGGTCTAACCTTGTGTGTGAGGATAGGGCTTCTCCCCATTTTGGAACTGGTAAATTAAAATCACCAAATATGACATTGCTTTGCATACAAGATGTTTCGGCAATTTGATCATAAATTTCATTATCGATGTTGAGTGGCTGACCGGATGGACAGTATATTAACCCAATAGTGATTTTATGACAAGATTAATTTCTAAGCTGAATATAAATAACGTCAATGTTTTCAATACATGGCATGGTAATTTCGACTGGATGAAATTTTGATTTAATATATAACAACACCCCGCCCCCTGTTCGATTCTTCCTTTCGGTACTGAAAATGTGATAGCCTGGTAAATTAAATTCTGCTAGAAAATTTCTCTGTTCAGTATCTAGCCACGATTCTGTTATACCAATTACGTCATAATATTCAGCAAAGATAAGGGCCTCTAAATCAGAAAATTTATTACGTAGACTACGCGCATTAACAAGAATAGCTTTAATGTGTTTTCTTTTCCAATGTGGGGAGCTTCCATTACATATTGATTTATCAGACTGTATGACATCTACGTTTGCCTCCCGTGATGCTTGTTTTTTCTCCAGAAAAAACTTACGGTATCACTAAGCAAACGACCGAGACGGGCAGAACCAACTGCATTCAAGTGCAGTCCATCATTCGCAAATGGTGTTCGCTGCTCGTAAAACTGATTCCACGTGTCAATGAACTCAACTCCTTCCTGTAAGCAAAGTGACTTGACTCTGTTATTTATACTAAATGCTCTGCTAAAGAAGGCATTCCCTGCACTAATCCTTGGGAGTATGCCTGAAATTAAAATATGGTTAGTTTTCTCCTTGTAGCATCGGATCATCTTTCTGTACTTCTCCATCAGCACCTCTGATCGGGTTTGCATGACATCATTTGTACCTTTATGAATGATAACAAGGCTGTCATTTTCTGCATTCTCAAAAATGTCATCCACAGCCTCCGTTACGTCATCTACTCCTGCATCTGGAATACAAAAACGCTTTCGTTTAGAGGGTGCCCTGCCGAAAAATTCCACCAAGTGACCACGGATGATGGAGTCCCCCATAACCCGTGCCTCGTCGGGCTCTTCCTCTATTTCTGAGAGAATCTGAAATTTATTGTATGTGGTTACTGGAATGATGCTCCTTTTTCTCACAAACCTGGCACCATTCCGCACTGGCTGAAACTCGTTCTGTACAGTGGGGGGAGAAGTAACTACAGTGGGAGGAGGTTGGTCACCTTGGACAGTAGTTGGCCGAGCAGTGGGGCTATGTATGTTTAGACGAATCTGCAGTCACTCAGCGCCCGGGCTGTGAGCCGTTTGAACCAAAATGCCACCTCCATGGCGGCCGACCAATCAGTGAGCAGCTGAAAATATTGGCTGTCCAGTCTCTCTACCTATAGGGGCTCTGGAGCAGGGTGGCTTAGGTGTCATCATAATCATCGTCATCGTCAACATCATCGTCACTGCCATCCCCCAACCTGGCATTTCCAATGATGGATGAGATTGGTTGATGCCCTTCCTTTGCAGGCTACTAGCATCGAAGTATGGGAATGGATAAGAGGGATGTGGAGCATGAGCACCTTCTTGGGTTGAAAGGTAATGCCCTTTATACTTGGTTCCTGAAGCCCTTCCTGATGTAGTTCTTTTTCCCAGCCATCAAATGAGCTGCAGTGAATGAAGAATTCCTGTTGTACACGTTACTATGGAGTATCCATCCTTGTAGTTCACTCTAAACACAAATGCACTGAGGGTCTCTAGGCTTCCAAACTACCACAAACTTTGCAGAACATCAAAGTCCAAAAAGACCCTTTGCTGCATCCTACAACAGTGTATGCATCCCTTCTCGAATCTTCAATCACTTCACAGTACACTTCAAAAGTATGAATGTCACCCACGCTTGTAAGTCTCTTTTCAGTCACATCAAAAACCCTGTCACATGCCATGTAAGAGTGTCCTGGGATAAGAGAAGGGTGCACAGTTTCACAGACAGACTTAGAATGCAGTTCATGCAAGTAGTTTAGAACAATGTTAATGTTTTTATTTTGCCCATTACAGGTATCACTAAACACTATTAGGCACAAGAAGGATTGTTTCGCATACTCCCTATCAACTCAGTGCTTAATGCAGCTTGCCATCACCAGTGATTATCATTCAGCAGTGACTTCATCCCAGCAATACACTGAGGAGTGGTGTCCTTGAGGTTGTGAATGCAGAGTTGTACACCCATTAATTTTGCCACAGTAGTATACAGCTTGGGGATGGGTTGGGTCTGCTGCAGGTCAGTGCATTTGACCCTTCCCTCTGGGTCAGTGTCAGCCTGCATTTCCCTCGTCAGCTGCTGGCCACGCTTTGCTGTGTGCTTGTGGACTTGGAGGTCATTGCTGAACTGCTGGATGAGGTTCTTGTCATTTTCCTGTTGGAAAGCAACCGGCTTGGTACTGTATGAGTTGCACATATTGCATGTGTACATCTTGGGAGCTGAAAAGACGATGCTATATTGTTAACAAACACATTGCGGTAATAACTGCTCTTCAGAATAGGGTCGTTTCGGTATTGCTTCCTCATCCACTCCAGATACAAGTCTTTGAGCCTGATGATGGTCAGGTGTGACTCTATGTAACACCAGTGCAGTGACTTTGCCCAGCTGTAGTGACTACTTACCGTGGGTAGTTGCCTATGTGTTTCGTGGCATGATTAGCCGGGATGCGTATTTCCGATCTCCCTACGAGTTTGTGATGAAGGGCCTCAGCCAGGCAGCCCTAGTGGGATAGGTTAACGCTAGGTTAGGTTAGGTTAGTGTTAGGTTATTGTAGGTAATTTTGCTTGGGAAACACATTGAGCATGTTTCCAAGAAAAACACATAGTAAGTTTTGAAATGACGGTGCGAGTGTTGTTTCTGGCTGACGTTCCCGGTGTTCACCACATGCTCGCAGGGAGATCGGAAATACGCAGCCAGGACGCCCTCGATCTTGGTGGCAGGTGTCCCCTTTTCTCTCTTGTCCAGCACAGTCACGTTTGCCTCTGTTTTCTTCTTGACCACCTTGTTGAAGTGCTTTCTCATTATGCCAAACATGAACATTAACTGTTCTTGTACACAACGGTCTTTGTTTCATGGTATATCACGGAGCAAATAAGTGTTGAAGAATGCCTAGGACCCCGGTGGGCATCATCTTTCGAGGGGTGACGTCTCTTAATAGGGACCGTTTCCACGAAGTTTTGGAGTTAACTATTATGCTTCTCATAGTCATCAGTTTCCCAGAAATGTTTATAAGTTCTGTCACTGGTCTGGTGACCTGAAAGCATCCATCAGTGCACAGCGGGCCTACCTCAAATGTAGGAATCACTTTTTTTGAATGCCTGCCCATGTATTCCTGCTCCATCTTGTGCAGTCTCTTCACAACATTCAGCTCTTTTTCCTCAGAATTCCATGACCTTCTCCTGCCAAAAGAGGGTCCTGCTATCTCAGTATCACTGTAATCACTATTTGAATCATTCACAGCCATGTTGGGAAGCGTTAATAATACAAATTGCCAGAAAAACATTACCGTGAACGGGAACACGTTACAACAGTGAACCTTGGGCATAAACTGGTGTGGGCCTCTACAGTACAGCCATAAGCAACAAGGCTACATTATATTACATACAACTTGAACTGTAAAACCATTAAAAAAAACAAAAACAAAATACACACAAATTATGTAACTCCCACTCACAATGTATGAGCAAT
>JAGKTI010001704.1:58055-72161 GCA_018397915.1 Birgus latro
AACCCTAAGTGCTCGCTGACTGGCCAGCATTATGTATATAATAACATGATGGAATCATGTAATAAATGCTAGCTGAGAGACCATAGCATATGCAAAATGCATAATGCGTTTAAATAATGATTTAAAAAGAAGGCACTTGGCTATTCTTTACTGTTGTTACTGGGCTGGGGACACCATCCCTGACATTGGCGGGAATGCGACACAAGCCCACCCAAGCCATGGACTGATTGGCTGATGGTGGCTGGAGATAGCATTTGCCTGGGAGGAGAATGCTCACTCCTATACTACGACGCTTGACAAGCTTGATGAAGGCAAACACTGCACAACAAGGAAAATATACTTGGATTCTTATATGACTTTCACCCTTATGGGAGTTGCCTAGATGACATTCCCTGACACTTGGATGCAAGAGGGGTTAAACTGATTTTTCATAGAAAAAATGGCTTATCAAGGACCGGGGCAGAATGTACAGTACGTTTCAATACCGAGCGCCTCAATTACTTCTTTCCTCTTACAATGTTGTAGATGTGGGTACAGGTATTAGATTTGTCCTTTGCCTTATTTTATTCGTGCTACATCCAAACAACTTATTCACCTTTGGAAGGCTATATCTCGCCTCTTGAGTTCAAAAATTTGCCTTTGCTCTGAACTAAATCTCTTGATGGGAACAGGACTAAAATTTTGTTGATGTTTTGTTGCTGTTATTCAATAACTCTAGTGCGTCTGGCAGAGGGGACTCTTGACTTCGTGTAAGCAACTGCTTTAAAATGTACACTGTGCATGGAGCTGACACCCCCTTGTTGTAGACAGTACCTCATCAGGGTCGGGACTAGGGTGCTTCCATATGGCAAGGTGAAGGGAAGTATGCAGAGGTTTGGTTTCCTAGTGGACGGTGCAGTTGGTTAGCTCCACCCAAGGTACAGAGAGCCCCACCATCTGTGAGATTCTTGTCAGCTCCAGGGCACGTGGGGGGGGGGGGGAACAAAGTGAAAACTACCGTATGTCATCGGATTTAAAGGGTGACTGTTCTTCCAGCTCTGGCTTCCATTATTCATACTAGTACATAACATGTCACTATTTCATCCTGTTTTTTTCCCTCCTTTATAGCCCTCACATCCTGCATCTCCCGCCTCCCCCCCCCTCCATCCATCCATCCCCAAATTCCCACAAGGACTTCCCTTCCCTCCATCACCCCGTCTTTCTCCCCTGTCCCGCCATCTTCTCACTGACTCAGTTCACTTTCAGCCCCTTTTCCCCGCTCGCTTCATCTCCTCTCCTTCAGCTTTTCCTTCTTTCTCACCTCCTTTGCCTCCATCTCCTCACCCCTCCACACCCTCATCCCTCTCCCAAACCTTCATACCCACCCCCTCCGCTTCTCTACCTCAGTTCCCCTCATTCCTCTTTCAGCCTCCCTCATCCATTCAAGATAACTTTTTACACTATGACGTTCGCCAGTGTTGATAAATTTCACTTCTTCCGCTTAAAATGAGAAAGAAAAAGCGGAGGCAAGGAACAGCGAAGTAAAAAAAAAAAAAAAAGGCTGATATGAAAAGTGGGGTTCAAAATGCTGATGGCTGAGAAAGAGTAATACATTTTGAGAAAAAAATATTTACAGATTATTTTTACTTCCACGTTATGAGAACTCTTTTTAGTGTGTTGATGATACAGAATATGGGAATCAGTTTCTTTCTCCAAAAAATTTATGCCGCGAGAGTTAATGAATATTGTTTGGGAAACGGTGTTTTATCCACATTTCTTTTTCTTTTCTTACCAGAAGGATGATACACATTCTGTGAAACTTCCTTTACCTCCCCCTCCCCCGATGTTGTAGCTTAAAAGAACAGTAGGTGACACTTTCAACGCCGTTGCAAACTCAGCTTTGTGCTGCATTGTAGTTCGTGGGCGACAAAGTCCAGTGACATTACTCGATGTTTTATTAGCCAAGCTATTTATGCAACTCTGCAGAATTTATAACCTATGATTCATTGCTCAAATTTAAGAGCAATTAAGAGAGAGATTTACAAGCCACAAAGAGTTACAAGGATAAGTAAACCATTCAAAAGGAAGTAACATAGATAAATTCGCAAGGTACACCCGAAAACACTAATTTCTGCCCCACCTGTAGGCGGAGTCGCAGCCAGTGAGCATCCAGGCGATTGAACACCCCTACACCCACCTCCTCTCCCTCAACCCCAGTGCAAGCGTTGTTGGACAGATATGGAACAGCCAAAGCTGGTGATGTTACAATGTGCAATGACTGTTTTTATAGACAATCAGAACCAGTAGGGGTAAGTATATAAAAACATTTAATATGTAATTCTGTGCTGCTATCCTTAACATTATGTGAAAGGCACGACAGTGAAAGAAGACCTACAATGTATTTTGTTTTTGTCTATATAATTACGTCCCATATTAAAATGTTCCAATTAAGTATAGTATAGTGAACAGCATCTTTTGAAAGATATGACGTCTTTTCTCATACATTCTCCTTCCACCTCCACCACTCTTCTCTCTGGGTTCCTGTCTCCGTCTACACCAAACGCCTCTCATATCCTCTCGTCCCTCACTCCCACCCATTATTAACCAACAAAAACAAAGACAATGATGAAAAGATCCGTCAGGTATTGATCATATCAATATTATCATACACCTCTGTACTATGCACCAATAAATCAATAACATACAATACTTCGGTATACGTGCCAACTGTTTCATCCTGTTGTGAGCTGTTAGGTGACATACACACTGCAAGTTGGACCTTGTGTTACAAGGACAAATGGTTGTTTATCGTTAACACAGTTTTTTTTTGACGTCCATTAATTCATATTAATGTGGCAATTTAAGCCTTATATTATAAACACGTAAGATTTATGTTCCTGTCATTATTGAGTGAACGAAACTAATCAGGGATCGGCTCTGACGAACCACAAACTCTGTGCCTTAACGAAAATATTCCGACCTCTTATTACAACAGTGACACAATGTCATTGTGTATACGACTGAATGTGGGTCAAACGCCCTTCCTTAGGAGAGCGTGGGGATTTTCCAAGGACGGTGCAAGGACAAGAGGAAAGGAGAGTGGCCTGTACAAGTGTGTGTGTGTGTGTGTGTGTGTATGCTGTGTGTCACAATGAACCGTTTATTTTTAGTATTCATATTTTTGTCTATGCTCAAGGCTTCAAATTAAATTTTTCTACACTTGTAATGAATTTATTTACTTCTCTGTCTGTTGCCTGGTCACCTTCCTACTTTCACCCCCTCTCTGTAATCTGGCCTTTTCGAGGGAAAATCAAAGTTGCAAAGAAATCTTATATCGTGGGATGGACCACGCCCCAGCTATTAAAGTCTGAACCTCAAAAATTTTATTTTTGTTCATAGTCTGCACGTAAATCTCTTCCGCAATCTTCTCTATTTTTTTTTTTTTTTTACATCCCAAAGTTCTAGTGCCAGCTGCTCTTCTCATCCGCAAGAAACAACTGCCTGTGTCTTGCACTGACATATTTGTTTCATCAGTTAACTCATGCTTAATAATGTGAACCAATCAATAATAACAGTAGGTAGGTCTGTAAACTGGAAGAATGCAAATCAGCTTGTTTCTTAACAAGAAGGAAATGTGTCAGAGAAGGGATTACGGACATGCACTACATGTGCCCTTTTGATACTTGTGACTGTGCGATGCTGTTTTACGACCTTTTTGTGGTATATATGGAAATGAGCAAACACGTAATGATATACTGTAATGTTATGACTTTGAGGTGCTGTTCTGTGACAATGTTGATGTGTTTATAACCAAATCGTGATGCTTCATGAGCTTTTGGTAGTCTTTATGACCATGGTGTTCTATTTATGACCATGACTGTGTGGTGGTGTTTTTGACTATGTGGTGAAGTTAAAGACCATATGGTGGTGTTAATTATCGTTGAGGTGATGTTTGCTGCCCATGTGGTCGTTTTTGTGGTCAGATGTTGGTGTTTATTGCCATGTGGTAGTGTTTATATCAGTGATCATTTGGTGGTGTTTATCACCATGACCATGACCATTTTGTGGTGTTTACAACAATTTGATGATGTTTATGACCATGTGGTGCTGTTAATGACTACGAGGTGGTGTTTACGACTATCACAGTACGGTGATGTTTATAATCATGTGGTGGTGTTGACAACCAAGCAGTGATGTTTATGAGTTTTGTGATGTCGATTACCAAATGGTAGTGTATGTGACCATAACCAAGTGGTGTATATAACCATGAAATGATGTTTTATGACCACGAGGTGATAGTGACCGTGTGGTGTTGTTGTATGTGAGCATAATGTGCTGGCTTATGACCATGCAGTGGTGTTTGTGACTAAGACCCTTTGGTTGTTATGACCATGAGGCCGTGTTTATGATCAAGAGCATGAGGTGTTGTTTATGATCATGTGGCGGTATCATCAACATGTGGTGATGTTTGTGCCCTTTTGGAGGAGTTTATGATCTCTTGTGTCGGTGTTGTGTTACAGCGGTGTTTTTATGAGCCAGCAATATCCACAAACATGTACCTCTGTGAGTACACTTCTTTCGTGGTGATTACTCTCAGGACAAAACATTGCACAAAAAAAAAGAAAGTGAATTATATGATGATCAGTAGTGTTCTGTCATACACGCAGTCTCGCATTCAAAATCAGCAGCAACGTACCAATATCAATTTTTTTAAATGTCCTTTGGCTCGATTGGTAGAGTGGTGGCTTGTAGTCCCGACCGACCCTGGTTCGAATCCTCACTGGGGCTGGGAACAGTTTAAGGATTCGAATCTCATTAAATTAGGCTTTACTGATCTACCAGAAGACCCACCGACATGTCGTAAAAATACCCCCGCTAATACCAATACACCAGTCCTGTCTGAGACAGCCCTAGCATGTATTCAATATGGACGGTGGGTGTTAGCGCCGAAGTGGTGACATGTAGAGGTGTTGTTATGTAGGAGGACTCCTGGGCCTTGATAGCAGGCTGTGAAGCCTATGCCCAGAGTCGGACACATAAAAAAAAAAAAAACTTGTTGTAGCTGCAAAATTAATTATTTAAAAGGAAAGCAGTATTCTTATTTATCTTTTTTTTTTTTTTTTTTTTACGAGGAAATAGCAAAGGACACCTTCACGTGGTGGCACCAAACCTGGCGGCTTTGGTACCTAGCTATATATACGTCCTTCAAATCCCTCGTCTGCAAACCCCGGAACGGCGGATGAGTGAATTGCAAAAGAGCTAAATCAGCTTTTATTAAACTAGGTTACGCATCACTTGACATGCGGCAACAAAAATAACAAAAATACATCAGGAATAAGTTTTTAGAGTCAAATAACGGCATGGAAGGGAAGCGGGGGGAAAACTGTACTCAAGAATAGTTTATGAAGAATGAAAATGACTGTTACTGATTTAGCCTGAGTGTAACTGCGTTTATGATAAAAAAGGAGCTGACAACAACAATTTACAACAGATTATAGAAGGCAAAGAAACTTTATGAATTTGCTCTCTCTCTCTCTCTCTCTCTCTCTCTCTCTCTCTCTCTTTATTTTTCTATGTATCTATCTGTCTATCTCTCTTTCTCTCAAATATCTAATCTTTTAAAAACAGTTTTATGGTGCGTACCGTGAATCTGACGTTGACTGAAGGGCTCATATTTCATTTCTTCTTTTATTTCAAACTAACTTTTTTTTTTTGTACGAACATGTTTCTTTCCTCCTTGATATTAACGTTGTTACTTCTTTGTGTGTGTGTGTGTGTGTGTGTGTGTGTGTGTGTGTGTGTGAGAGAGAGAGAGAGAGAGAGAGAGAGAGAGAGAGAGAGGTTGGAGACAGACAGAAAGGCAGTAAGATGGAAAAAAGGTTCCTCCAATGGTGTATATAACAGTTTAGTAGATCTCTATCTATATCTATCTATATACCTAGGTTGCTTCCCCCAAGAAAAGGAAGGTAGCCGAGACAGGTCAACACATTATCATTTTACTCATCCACTCATACACATTTATTCACAACTTAGCCCTAAAGAGAAGAAGGGACAGATCCTCACAGCGCCACACCGCACGAGAGTCAACTACGCAGTGCAGTCAGTGACATCCACAGCAGGGCCCGACAGCAAAGCTGGTTTACCCCTGCCGCATCATAATGGACCCATCCCCTTACCCGCATCTGACCTGATCAGCTGATCAGACAAAATGCGGGAGAATATCCCCACAGGGCTGCGTCATCCTTTATTCATTCACAATTTCCCTCCATTCATTTCTATCACGCACAGCCACTCTTCCTTGCTCAACAGACAACCCTCTCGCATCCAACGCTCTCTTCACACTGTCCATCCATCCTATTCGTGGTCCTCCTCTCAGCCCTACACCTCTCACATCAGATCTAGTTATCTTTTTCACCAATCGCTCATTATCCATTCTCTCCATATGCCCAAACCATCGCAACACCCTCTGCTCAACTCGATCAGCCATCTCACTCGATCCATACGCGTCACTCCACAAATACTCCTCAGACACCTCATCTCCATTACATTCAAACTCTTCCTCTCTGCTACACCCATATTCCATGTTTCAGCCCCATATAATGGAGTCGGTACCACAATACCCTCATACAACCTTGTCTTTACATCCATTCTAAGTGAACGACATCTAAACACTTTTTCATTCCTCCCAGCACCTTTCCAACTTCATTCTTTCTAAACTTCACTTCTGCATCTATTCTTCCATCCACAGCAACATGTGACCCTAAATACTTAAAACACTCTACCTCCTCAAGCAACTCACCATTCAAAACTATATTCATCCTCCTACCATCTACGAACCTCGAACACTTCATCACTTTACTCTTATTCTCACATATTTTCAGTTTCCTCCTTTCACACACCCTTCCAAACTCCTCTACCAATTGTCTCAGTCTCTCCTCTGATTCAGCCACCAGTGCAGTATCATTCGCAAACAGCAGCTGCTTCAGATTCCACTCTCTGCCATTATTCACCAGACTCATTCCTCCACCTAACACTCTTGCATTCACCTCCGTTACAACACCATCCATATAAATGTTAAACAAACAATGTGACACCACACATCCCTGCCGCAGCCCCACTCTCACGGGAAACCAATCACTCACAGTATTTCCCACTCTTACACACGCTGTACTAGTTACATAAAAACCTTTCACTCCTTTTAGTAACCTGCCATCAAGCCCATACAATCTTAAAACATTCCACAAAGCTTCGCTATCAATTCTATCATATGCTTTCTCCAAATCCATGAACACCCAAAACACATCCTTACCTTTCACTAAATACTTTTCACACACCTGTCTCACAGCAAACACCTGATCCACACATCCCCTCCCTCTCCTAAAGCCACACTGCTCATCACCAATCACTCCCTCTGTACACTTTCTAGCTCTCTTAATTAACACTCTACCATACACCTGACCTACAACACTCAACAGACTTATACCTCTAAAGCTAGTACATGCATACTTATCACCCTTACCTTTATACAATGGGACCACACAAGCACTTGCCCAGTCAACTGGCACCATACCTTGCACAAAGCACATATTCAACAGTCTTGCTAACCAGTCAACAACAGTCACTCCACCACCTTTCAGGCATTCCATAGCACACCCATCCATACCTGCAGCTTTCCCTGTTGACTAAAATTTAAAAATACTTCACTAAATTGGAAGATTTAGTCTTAGGGAAGATTTTCTATGCCGGTAGGCAATGATAGCCAGCTCTAAGTGGACCAAGCTTTGTTAACGACCGGAATTGAGTTTCGACACTAAAAGTCATATCTGTATGGAAGTACTCCAGTGGAACTAGAGTTGCCTAGCAGCTAAAACCTTGAGGTCACAACTCGGTCATTGGCTGGTCATTGTGTCTAGGTTTGGTTGATATCGATTAATTATGAAGGGTGGAAGTGCCTGCCACAATTAAACAAGAAAGCATGGAGCTGGCCAAAGAACACAAGACAGAAAACGCGACTAACAATAAAGGCAGCATGGAACTGGCCAAAAGAAACGCCATCATAGTCACGGGTTTACACGACGGCCTCTGGAAACGAATAGACAAATAGAAATATGGATGTGGATGTTAGCTGAATATGTATAGGATCCTAAGTAGTCCAAAGGTGTTGTGATGATAATAATAATGATGATTTAGTGTGGGGAGGCCTAAAAGTTTATGACGTTTAGCAAGAGTGTTTCACGTTGAGAGAGAGAGAGAGAGAGAGAGAGAGGGAGAGAGGGAGAGAGAGAGAGAGAGAGAGAGAGAGAGAGAGAGAGAATTAGAGAGAATTAATTGAATAATGGATGGGGAGGATGTAGAAGTGATTCTGGCCTACAAGTTGTCTGTTGTCTGTGCGAAGTAGTGATCTTGTACAAGTGGTCGTGGCGTAGAAACATAAAAGTGGTTTTATAGCAGAGGTGTTCTTGGCATTGAAAAGGTTTTGGTGTTGATGTGGTCTTGGTATTGATGAAGTTTTGGCATAGAAGTGGTTTTGGTATTGAAGGGATTATGGCGACAAGTGGTTTTGGCGCCGAAGCGGCCCCGGTGTAAAAAACACTCGTGGTTTGAGGTGGTCTTAGCGATGAACTGGTCCCGACGCTGAAGTGCCTTGACGATGAAGTAATTTGACAGTGAAGCATCTTGGCATTAAAGTGGCTGGGCTTGGCAATGCAATGACTTGGCAATGAAGTGGCTTGATTGGTCATTTTGGATGAGACTTGGCCCTGAAAGGAAGGAAGGGTCAACGACAGTGGGAGGTCCTTCAACTATTCATGTCATGAAACTAAATGTCCAACCTGATAGTAGAAAAAAAAAATAAAGATAGAAGAAACACGAAAATAGTAAGATGAGAGACAGGATAAAAGAGTAGAAGAGAGTAAGGAGAGAAAGATTGGAGGAAAAAGGCCCCTTTTACTCGTTACGGCAAGCTATACTGAGGAAGTATTTCCCCCTTCACACACACACACACACACACACAGAGAGAGAGAGAGAGAGAGAGAGAGAGAGAGAGAGAGAGAGAGAGTATGTTTGTTTGTGTGTGTGTGTGTGTGTAACAGTAACAACAAATCCGGGGGTTTTAATGTGGAGGTAATGGTGTGGAAGATACCGGTGGTGGTGAGGGTGCTGGTGGATGGTGGAGGAAAGGGGAAGGGGAGGAGGATGGGAAGCTGGCCGGTGTTGCTGATGTTATGCTGTTTTTTTTTTCTTTTTTCCCTCTCTTTTTCTGGGTGTATTCCTCTTCTTGCCCTTTTTCTTTTACTTCTCTCTTTCCATGATCGTTTACATTTCATTATCTTTCTGTTATGAATGTTGTTTTGGTGGTGGTTCTGTTGGTTGAAGTGTTATTGCTGTTGCTGTTTTTTTTTGTCTTTGTGATGTTCTTTTTGTTGTTAATTGTGATGATTGTAGTGGTGGGGATGGCGATGCTGTTGTTATTGTATATGGTAACAGTGTTGGTTATTTATTGTTGTTGGTGGTGGCAATGTTTTTATTGCTGTCCTGCATCTTACTGCTATTGCTGTTTTTGTTTATTTTTTGCCATGTTTATTGCTTTCACTGAGTGTTTGGTTTCAGAGTTGAGAATCTTCTTCCTGAGATATTAGTACATGAACTCCCAGCTGTAGGGTTATTTATTTGTCTAAAAGCAAAAAAAATACACTTCTCAGAAATAAATGTAAATACTTGTAAATTAAAGATACATCCTCAACATTTTAAACAAAGCAATAATAACAATAACTAGATGATTGTTTACAATTTGTGCTGTGGTCCTTAGTGGTGGTGCTGGTGGTGGTTGTGACTGCGGCAGGTGCGGTACTGACTACAGCCGCCAACTGCCTTTTGGGCATTCCAGCTGCGGTTTACAATGAGCATGTTTAGCCCTACGTCACTGGTAGTTTCCCACACCCCAACAGAAGGTAACTTATTTGTGCTTGCGACCCGACAACCTCAAGCTGTTACAGTACATGTGAATTGGCACTTCACAGAACATTCTCCCCACCCGAAATCCATCTACGGATTTCGGTCAGTACTATCCTGTAGCTATAGTACTGAGCATTTACATACCCAGTCATTTCGGCGGGTGGATTTCACGGCCCGATCTGGCTGTTATCGAAGTTGGAACCGCAGGCCTCAACCAAGCAGCACTCACATCCAATTGCGAACTCACGTCCACAGTCTGCATTCCATCACTACACTCAACTGCAGCATCCACAGGAGGTTTTTTGTCTTCATGCAGCTCTACTCAACAGAAGGGGGACAGAGGCTTTTCGTTTCATTAACTCTCCTCCTCCAAATTGCTTCCTTCATCCTCTGTCTCCTCGCCGCACTGTTGCATCTTTATCTCTTTTCTATCGCTACTTCAATCGCCACTGCTTCTCTGAACTGTCTGCTTGCATCCCACCACCACTACGACGGGCGTGTAGCACCCGTCTAACAACAAACTCTCACCCCTTGTTTGTCCAACTCTCTAATGCAAGAGTTAACCGTTACTCCCAGTCCTTCATGTATGCAACAGGCCACGTCTGGAACTATCTCCCTCTGTCTGTATTTTCTACTGCCTATGATCACCAGTCTTTCAAATGCAGTGTGTCCAGGAATCTCGAAATGAATGGCTCTTGAATTTGGCTTTCTGTTATTTTTATTCATTTTATTTTATTTTATTTTTTGAGGGAAGAATTTGCAAGCTCCTTGCATTTGGTTCCTTCTTCCTTGCATTAAAAAAACACACACACACATACATACAGACATGTTATAACAGTCACACTGTTTTTCTCGTATAATAGTCCCACTGTCTTTCTCTTCCTTAAAGTCTTGCTTCCGCTTAATAAAATAATTCAGAAGTGCCACGAATCAAATACGAAGCTTGTTTTTTTCGAGATCATGCCCGCCACCTCTGTCTGTCTGTCTGTCTGTATGTATGTATGTATGTATGTCTCTCTCCCAATCAGTCATTTTCTCCAAGGCTACATTAGAGCTTAGGAATTTGGTTTGACGAGAAGTTAAATAATATACACTGTAATAAGTTTATCGCTAAGGGTTTATAATCCTTCAATAATATCTTTCTTATGTCATCATTCTTTGTATTCAGTTTTTGTATCCTCAAACTTTTCTCTTCTGCCTAAAGTAGGCTTTTCGAAATGGTGCTGATACACACAGCCTTCATTGTACCCTTCACTATTACGTGACTCCACAAACTAAATACTGTCGAATGAAAGCAGTTAGAAGACGCAATGAAAAGCCGTGTCAGCGTACTGAAGGAATTACGAGATTATTTTTAAAATATCACACACACATACAAACACAATGCTGACCAAGTTAAATAATAAACAATAGTGTCCGATTCGGGAGAGCCAGTCTTCTGTGCCTGTGGTAGCGGGTTCGAATCCAAACTGGGGCAGGGAATAGTTTACAGGATTTGAGTTTCTTTCAAGCAGACTTTACTGATCTATCATGAGACCCGCTAAACATGTAAAAACACCCCCGCCAATACCAATACACCAGTTATGTATGGGATATAAAGCCTTAACATGTATTTAATATGGAAGGTTCGTGTTAGCGAAGAAACGGTGATATGTGTAGATGTCGAACGACGATTGTTGGGACTCAGGGAACAGGCTCGCGACACCTATGCTCAAAGTGGGACGCATTAAAATAAATCCCACAAATAGTAATGATTTTAATGCAGTGTGAGTGTGAAGAGGTACTGGTGGGTGTGGGAATGGGAATTGTAGTAGAAACTTCATTGGGACTGCTGTATGATGATGCGGTGGGAATGGGAAGCAGAATAACAACGGGATGCAAGTGGTAACGTGAAGGGGAACAGGGAAGGAAGTTGCAGTGTTAATTGGGTTAATAATGGGAACTGGAATGAGATTGACAATTATAATGGGTTTGGGAATTGGTCTGAGAATGGGAACTACACAAGAAATTGGAATGGGACTGGGAACAAGGTAGGGACCTAGAGTGTGAATGGGAATGAAAATAATATAGGATACAAACTGGAATGAACCATAATTGGGTGGATACAGCAATGGGAATGAGGATCAAACAGGCAAGTGCAATGGGAATTCAGGTGGGGTTACAGTGGTAAGTTTTTGTGCTATGCTGGGCAGAGATTAGAAGTTTGAATGAAAAAATGAGAATTTAACTGGAAATCGGAAACGGGCGGGACTAGGAATGGGAATGTGAGTCGAACCGGGTCTGAGGTGGGAGTAAGAGTAGGAGTGGGGATGGAAATGATAACTGGAATAGGACTGGACATGGGTGAGGGAGTACGAGTAAACATGGTAACGAGAGTGGGAATAGAACTGGGACTTGAAACAGGAATGAGACTTACAGCAGGAACGGGTGTGAAAAGAATGGGCGAAGGAATAATAACGGGAGTGAAAGTAGTAGTGAAATAGGGGTGAAAATGGGAGCGAAGATAGGGGTAAAATGGGATTGAGGACGGGACTGGAAACAAAAATTTGGTTGAAGGACAAGTTATTAGTACAGTGCTTCTGAAAATAGGGATGGGACTGGAAATCGGAATGGGGATGGGATTTTCAACAGGAATAATAGCGAGAATGGGAGTGACAAAGTCGACGAAAACTAGAATGAGACTAGGAATATAGGTGTGGAAACTGCGGCGGTATCGAACCTTCGAATGTGATGCGAAATGAACATGAAAATGGAAATGTAAGGTGAATGAAAATGGTGGTTAAAATGGAGTGGAAATAGACCTTAGAGTGGATGCGGGAATGGGGGAAGAAAAGCGTTGTGAATGGCTGTAGGAATGGGAATGACAGCAAAAATTAGTGGATTGAAAATGGAAGTGAAGAAAAGGATGGAAATGCAAGAAGAGAAACAAAAATGTTATGGGAGAGAGGAACAAACTTTTTCGGGCTGCCGCCCCCTTGGCTCCCAGGCCACATCCCTAGCATCCCCATCCCCACACACAATACGAACACACACCTCATTCTTGGTATTAGGTATACTGCGGATTCAGAACAACAACTAATCGAACACTGTAAACACACGTATGTAAGTCACAAAAAAGAAAAAAAGAAAAACTTAACCTAGTAAACCAATTTATTTAGCTGTTTTAACAATATGAAAGGGTAAATTTACATCACACCTATAACTACATTGCCTTCACAGTTTAATGGGATGGATGTACTTGGTCCAGGGATATCAGCTGCTCAACATTAGGCTGGGCGACACTAAGGGCCGTAGTCTTAAACTGTGGGAAGGCGTTCACCTTGCCCTGTCAGTATCTTTTGGTAGTCTTAAAAGGACAGCGTTCCCTTGGGAACGGGAGAGGATTACCTCAGCATAGCGTGCTGGACCAGTACACTATGCCAAGGTAATCCTCTAAGACTACGGGCCTAAGAAGAAGTCTTAGATCCCCGTATTCAATAATTTTCAGTCTGTTTCTTTGGTAGGAAAGAAGCTGGGCAACTGCACTGAAGCCCCGCTCTACCAAATACTGTATGATGTTGAGAAGGCAATAAAGTACATTTTGTCTTTGTTCCGCAGTGCAGGGTAGCAGTCAGAAATTTTTTTTGTAGCCAAAAATCTTGATATGATATTTTGAACTCTGGCTTCAGTTCAATGTCATTTTGGAGTGAAACCAACCATTTCTTCCCCCACCATTCCTGTTTCTTCATTGTTGATATCTAGAAATGGACTGATCACCTAGTCTGAAATTTTAAGCAGAAAAAGATCCTGAAATCTGTCAGACATGTGTTTATACAGCTCATCCAGGTGTGCACAATACACTTGAAGGTCGTCGTCTGGTATGCTGTTCTCCAGTACAGAAGGGCTCTGAAACTGGAGGAGTTCACGACGGGCTATGTTATGTTTCAATAACTGTAACTTGGACAGAAACGTGGAGAGGGCTGATATGACTTTGATAAGGTGAACCTCATTTCCTTGCAGTTGCAAATTAACTTCGTTGAACGTTGTGAATACATCTGATAAGTAAGCAGTGTCATGCTTGATGGTTCTTAGTTCATCACAGAGAACAGAATTGGAGTCCTGGAAGAATTCAACAACTGATTTAAAAAGTGAACAGAAACGTCTCAGGCAGTTTCCGTTTGACAGCCATCTAAC
>JAGKTI010001705.1:0-19954 GCA_018397915.1 Birgus latro
GGGTCACCAAACAGCTTGATAACACGCACAAGAAAAAAATAAGCACAATTGTAGTTTTTGGTATCACCCGAGTTTCAAAGACGTCCAGAACTTATTTCGCTTTTACTTGGCAACTGAGTTAGTTCTAAGAATCGTTGATGTCAATGGTTTCTTTATACTATTTTCGAACTGTCGGAAACTTAGGTGTATCTTAAGTAACCAGTAACATTAAAGGGGACTGGAATTTCTCTTTATGAGTTTGGTACCCCAGAGCTGTGAAATACTTATTAACTTGGTATGCTACAGCCAAAAATCTGTTGTTTTATTTTCCCGACCTTACCCCCAACGAATTCCAAGCTGACGCACCCTCTGCCGAGCGGCCATTTCTTACTCTACTGGTGTTGACCTTGCTCGTTACTCACTCATGCGTGACGCAAACACCACAACACACCTCATAAATTAGCGCCACCGAACAATAAAATCTTTAAAAGTATAGGTTTAGCTTTCTTATTGCAGGAAGTAAAAGTTGTGTGAGGAGATTTCTGGTCCACCAAATATTCTGATCCTCCCGTACCGGGTCCTGTAAGAGCAGATGAACTCAAACTGTGAGTAAAAAAACACATTCCTTCAGTTAGGAATCCATTTACTACTCTTACACAAAAAACAACTGATTTCTCATCTTCCACTCCTTTTTATTTATTCCTCAGATATTCTTCTCTACAACAATATGATTAATTCTTTTACTACGTTGTCAAGAGTGAAAGCAGAGGAATTGAGTTATCTGAGAGGAGCATGTGGACTTACATGGACAGACAGACTGACAAATGAGGAAGTAAAGGAATGTTGTGGTGTGGATATGGATGTGATAGCAAGCTTTACGAGGAATACAATGAGGTGGTTTAGCCATGTGAAGAGGATGGAGAGCGAGAGACTGACGAGGAGAATGTATGTGAGTGAGGTGGAGGAGGGGAGAGGGAAGGGGGAGACCGAAGATGAGATGCAGGGATGGAGTGGAGGGGTATAAGAGAGAGGTGGGTGTGAGCTGGGGGAAAGGCAGCGAAATGGTGGGAGACAGGGCGGTATGAAAGTGATCTGTTTGCGGTCACCGGTTACGGGATTAAGGCGTCTGGCTGTAGACAGATAGACTACTAAGTCTGATATGTTTTCAGCTTAGTACATTCGTGTCCTCTACACAGTGGTCGTGTTATGGTTATATTACACAAACGAATAGCTGTTTGCTGGGTATGGTTATTCATCTCTTGATTTTAAAACTTTCTGCTGCTCGCATTACACTGTTATTCTTCCTTTGTGTACTTAGCATAACGGAAGCTGGCTGATATTCCTTTGAAGTCCTTTACAGATAATATCTTTATTACTGTTAAGAACACCCCTTCCGGGATAAAGGCGTCTGCCTGTAGAACGTAGGGAGGAAAGCTCGTTGTAAAGAGGTAAAGAGTTATAATCATGAATCCCTCTGTATGATTACGTCTTTCTTGTTGTGACTACAATAATCAGATGTTTTATCTCAGCATAGGAGATATATCTCGTAGTGAAGGGGTTAAGTTCCCATCAATTCTTGTACCCCTGCGTTATATACAGAGATTATCGAGGGACAATGCTCTTCATGTTTAACGCTATCTGTACGAAAACATGTTAACCCTTTCTGTACGTTGACTTATTGCATCCGCACTCCCGGGAAGAGTACAACTGTTAAGTTTATAACGGTGTGTGTGTGTGTGTGTGTGTGTGTGTGTGTGTGTGTGTGTGAACTACTTAATTTTTATTAGATTTTAACTAAACATGGTGGAAGAATTGACGGTCCGTCTTTGAGTAAAGCTACAATTTTTGCGAGGAATATGTCAAAGGTCTTGCAGGTTCATAGGAAACGTTGGCCAAGCAAGATAAACAATTTTTATCCAGTTAACATTAAACATCGGGGAAGAGTTACGGGTAAAACACAAATGGAGTGATTCATATTGAAAAACAGTCACAGGTCAAGTTCACAGGGAAAAGTCAAAGTTCAATCCATGTTTGTTGATGTTAACAAAATAACTCATCTTTTATCTGATTTTAGCCAAACGTCGTAGTGGAAGTTTTTTTCTTTTTTGTCTTTTTATCAACAGCTCAAAAGTCAAGGTCACAAGGCAGGGTCAGCTTGGGATAGTTTTATCCGATTAGTCCAGACTTTGTGGGAGGGTTGAGAGTAATGCAAAAATCAACAGATTCAGTTTCAAGAACAATGAATCAAAGGCCAGAGTCACAGGACAAGACATGAGTGTTAACAGAATAACTCAAATTTTATCTGATATTTTTTAAACTTGGTGGAAAGGCTGAAGGTCAGGCACACAGTAAACCTACTGCTTTTAGAAAAACAGGTCAAAGGTCAGGATCATAGGGCAAGGTCAGCTAAAAAGCTTTTATCAGATATAGATCACACTTTGTGGAAGGCTTGATAATACTGCACGATTGAAAGGATTCGATATTGACAACAAATGGTCAGAAGTCAGACTCCAGGGCGATAGAGCAAGGTCGTCTCAGTTTTGATCTGATATCAACCAAACTTGGTGAAAAGGTTAAAGAGCAGGTAAGAAAGGAGGGGTTTAATTTTGAGAACAATCAGTGAAAGATCAAGGACATAGACCAGGGTTAAATTTCAAATTATCTGTCTGGGAGTATGCGAAATTATAATAGTTTTGGCACGATTTGGATCAAACTTGATGGATGATTTGAGGATCACCTTTGAGGTTAAGCTGCTGTTTTTTTTATGACAGTAGATTAAAGGTCATGGTCATATGGCATGGTCAGCTTACTGTTTTTTTTCTTTTTTTCTTTTTTCCCAGTGTGAACTTAACCTTCTGGGAGAGTTCAGGTAAAGCAAGGATAAGGAGATTTTGAGAAAAATTTGTTAAAGATCAACATCACAGGAAATGGTTCAAGGTCAAGGTCAGAGGGCAAAGTGATCTGAAACAGAATTTATTCATTTTGAGGCAAAGTTGGTGGATGGGTTCAGTTACTCAATAACTTTTGTTCCAATTTCAATCAAAGTTGGCGGACGGAGTTAAAGATTAGGCAACAAAGAAGTGAGGCGACTTTGATAGTATACGGTCGAAGGTCAAGGCCACAGGGCAAAGTCAAATATTCAGCTCTTAGACCAATAGGTGGGTAAGATTGTTGCAATCTCTGAGTGCTTCTTTTCGTTTATTTATTCCTTCATTTATATTTAGGTGCCAGAAACCCACTGTATACATTCCCTCCCTTCATCGTTCCTGACTCTTTCTTACTTTACTGCCTTCACTCTTCCTTCCCTTACTGCACTTTATTCTTCCTTCTTTTCACTCCCTCTCTCATTTTTCTTTCCTCCACCCCTTTCTTTCTCATCGTCTCTTCTTCCTTCACTCTAGCTTCTCCCTTCCTTCCGCCTTCCTCCCTGATTCTCTGCTCTTCATTCTTCCTTTTTCCCTCTTGCCTCTTCTTGGCCTGTTATCCTTCCTTCCTTCCTCCTCCTTCCTTCCATTTCCTCCACCAACTTTCCTATTCCTTCTCCCTTTCTCCCTCTTCTTCCTCCTCCCCCTTCTCCATTTTCCTTTCCCTTCCTCCTCTATAACCCATCCCATTTTTTTTTCACCTCCTTTTCCTCCTCCTTCTCATCCTCCTCCTCCTCTTTTCCTTCGCCCATCTCTCTCTTTTCCTTCCTTATTTCCTCCTTCTCCTCCCCTCTTTCCCTTTTCCCTTTCTTTCCCCTCCTTGCCCACTCCTCACTTATGCTTCCCCTTTCCCACTATTCTCGTTGCCATTCCTCTTCATCCCCCTTTCCTCCTTCCTTCGACTCTGCTCACTCTATTTTTTTCCCCTCCATAACTCCAGTGGTCATTTCTATCTCCTTATAGTTAGGTACCGTCTAGGCCTACCGTCGCGTCTCGTTCCCACCGCGGTTACTGATGAGAGAACGGGGAATTTTCGCAGTTGCTCATCTCTTTATATCCTCTCTCTCTCTCTCTCTCTCTCTCTCTCTCTCTCTCTCTTCTGACTCCAGTGAATTGAATAAAACACACAAAGTATTCTACACAAAACCACAGAAGTAAAGTAGCTCTACCAGTATGAACCTCGAGACTGCCCATAAGTGAAACAGTGAAGTGATTGTTAATGACAATTTTTAAATTTCACTTTCTCCGGATCCAGTTACGATAGTAATTTCTAGTTTTCTTTAAAAGTTACACTGTACGATTTTTGCAATAAAAACACACTTTCCAGAAATCTGTAGATGAAAATTGGAAGAGAGTACAGTGTCTTACTATCCATTTTAGATTAATACACATGTCAATTAGCCGTGATACAGAACGAATGGGAAGTCAGTGTCACTGCGATATTTACTTCTACTCGTCGAAACGGTTTTAATTTATTGTTCTGTCATATTATTTAGGCATCCATTCGAAAATTTTGCCTTTGTTATGTCCAATGACATACGGTACTTGTATATTTCATAACTGTGTAACTAATTCTAAGCTCCGGAAAATACTCAGCAAAAGTTCTGAAAATGCTTTCTGGGCCTGCGAGCGTGCGACCAAGCAGCTGAAATACAGTATCTTTGAAAAACAGTTTATTATTATTATTATTATTATTATTATTATTATTAATGCAAAGTGCACAGTGTAATGGTGCAGTAAATATTATTACTCATAAAATACAACACTGAAATGATCGAACTAGCGTCTGTTGAAAAATCATTGTTGTAACTTTATCAGGCAAAAATATATAAATATCTGAAAAGAGTGACTGTTGGGTCGAGCCTGGTTAGGTTGGGCCACGCCGCTCACTCTAAGTTTCTGCCCATACACCACCAGCAAATTTCGCTCGCCCTGTCGCCCGTAGTTGCAGATGTGTAAGGCTTTTTATTACTTACTGGCATGGCGTTTGGACCCTACTGTATTAAACTACTTGCAGGAGTTAGTTTCTTTTTGAGTGAATACAGACGATTTTGTTTAGCTGTGACAAATCCCGTCAGTCAAATGGCCGTACTATTTTGAGCTCAGAAAGATCCCTGGCATTTAATTTCTCAGCGATTTACTCTTCACATCAAAATCCTTTCAGTCCCGGGATGCCATTTATATTTAATTCTTGCTATCGACTGACTACATAACAGAGCCTAGGACAGACTTCTTCGACCGGAGGGATTGGAAACTTCATAGATCCCTTTCAGTGCGAGAGGCCTTGCTTAATCGTATGGCAGTGGCAAGAATAAAATAAAAATGCGGTCCTCGTGCTAAAAAGATTGATGTTTTCCTCTATGTTACTTCCATTTGTTCAACTTTTTTCTTTATGATGAAGTCTGTTGCAGTTTATTCTTGCAACTTCCAAACGAATGATTCAGTCAAAGAAAGCTTTCGTACTGTTGGGGAGGGACAGTTTTCCGTACTCTTCCAATACCGTGACGTCCAGTTTTAGCTTTTTCCTACTTCCTTGAGACGGTTTCATTCAGTTTAATAAAACTGTATGGTACTGATAAAGCTACTCATTTTCCATTAACACTTTCACCACAATGACATTTTTTTTTTTTTCCATGCTTGCTTTTCCAGAAGAATGCATTTAAGAAAGATCTGCATGCATTAATCTCAATTAACCCCCTCATAATCGGGACAACTCTAGTAATCATTTCCCGTAAACACAAGACTTTTTTTTATTCAACTTAGAGCGTGTGTATGAGCCTGAGTGTTAACAATTTTAATAAGAGAAATTATTATTTTTAAGTTATTGTTTCTACATCCCACACCTACGAATAGAGGCAACAATAACGTCTTCAGAACTGAGCATACAACATTCACTCTAAAATTAAATGAAGTCGAAACTAACACTTCTGAAGCAACAAACGATTCTGAAGGGAGTAAACAACAAACACTTCTGAAAACAACAGCTTATGCGTGTAGTAAGCAACAAACAACAACTACTTCTGAATGGAGCAAATAACAGCTTCCGAGTGTAGTAAGCAGCAAGCAAGAACTTCTGAATACATCAAATAAAAGCTTGAGTGTAGTAAGCAACAAATAACAAACACTTCTGAGGAGAGATAAGCAACACCCACTTCTGAATGGAACAAACAACTGAGTCTGGTAAACAGGTTACAATAAAATCTTCTGAAGAGTGATAGCCATCAAACACTCTTGCATGGAGTAAAGTAAGCAGTGGACCGCAGCCTGAAGTTACCTTTCTCCTAACAGTCCGCCATCCTCCTTTTGGGGATTTGGAATGGAGTTGAGAGGCGTTTATATAACCTAGTTCTATCAGTGCCATCATGTGAAAACGCCCATCTCCAGCTCCAGTAACACATGAAAGGGGTAAGCCACAAACACTTCTAAATGGAGTAAACAACAAGCAACAAACACTGGTGGCTGGAGTAAACAAACAAGTAACAAGTACTCTTCTGAATGAATCTGGCAACAAACTCTTCTCACTGACGAAAATAATAATTTCTGCATTGAGTAACTGTGTAAACGACAAACCTCTGAAGATATTTTACTGTCTCACTTGATTATGATAACCACCGCTCTATATGGTCTTCCGTTCTACAGCTTGCACATCAATGCATTCTCTATGTATCGATTTATCAGCTTTATTTGCCTGCCTTTCTATCTGTTTGGCCGTTTATATTAATCCACCTAACAATAATCTATCTGTCTATTTATCTATCCATTTGTTTATATATCTATCTATTAATCAATGTATCGTTTAATTTGCTCTATATCTTAGTCCTCAAAGGAAGCTAAAGTTAGCCGCGAAAACTGCTGCTTAGAGCTTCTCTGTAAAAACTTATCATATTGTTGGTGCGGTATATTGGAGTCATGTCAGTCTATACCTCCACGTCACTCTTGGTGTTTCTTTTCTCCTTTCATCTACACATGCCTTGCTTCCGAAGCTTCAGAACTCACACATACACACACCGCCTTGCCCTTAGGTCGGACAATATGAACTCCCAGCTCTCTACCGGGAGGGTAAAAAGCTGACGATCACGACGACCATCACGAGATCCTGACCGACCCGGTGAATTACACACCCACAGAATGCGTCAAAAGCAGAGTTGGAACACAAGTGCAGAAAACAAAGTAAGGATAAGTAAAGGTTTGTTAAGGCCCAACAGGACAAAACAAGGCATAACAGGAAAGGACAGGACAATAAAAAAAAATGCATTAAGAACACACAAATAGAGGAGAGCGCTAGTGGGTCGGTTTGCCTGTCACTCCTGCTAATGATGAAGGCAGGAGAGGTTATGGAAGGTCAATACAGAGTAAGATGGGACAGAACAGACAGCCAGGAGACTGGGCAGGGCGGGACAAGGCACGACAGGGCAGGAGAGATGGTGGCAGGACAGGACACGTCGAAGCAGGGCAGGGCAGGACAGGGAAGGACAGGGTAGGAGTGGGGCTGACGTTGCCCGGAAACAAATGCGGGAGGTGGGGGCATCATGACGCAGGTGCAGGCCGGCATTAAGTGCTGGCTCAGGTGGCGGTGAGGGATTACCTTATCTGGCGCTGAGTACCCTCGTTTGCCTCCCTCCCACATTGTCTTCCCCCCGACTGCCTGACTCCCCCTGCCTTACTGCCTAGCTCTCGTTGTCGTATATTGCCCTTCCCCTTGTCTGCCTGCCTAATCCTGCCTTACTGCCTATCTCACGTCGCCCCATACTGACTCCCCCTTGTCTTCCCCTACGTTACTCCCCACCTCACGTTGTTCTCCACACTTGCTCAGTGCCTTCCATGTCTCACTGCTTACTATTGTCGCCCGTGTGTTCTCCCTAAATCCCTCTGTCTGCCATACAGTACGTCGTTCTCTGTGCTTTCTTGTCTCACTGTCTATTCACAGCTGTCTCATGTCACCCCGCCTACCTCCCGCTGCCTCTACTCTCTCCCCTGCCTCAATCTCCCTTTTACTGACTGGCTTACACACTACGTCGACTCCCATGCTCTTCCAGTCTCTTTGTCTCCTTCTCTGCTCCTCATATCCTGCTTTCATCGTCTTTAATGGTTCCCTCTCTTATTACCTCCGACAAGAAGGTTATGTTTTCACCCCTGCCCGTTTGTTTGTTGGTTGGTTGGTTGGTTTGTGAGCAAGATTACACAAAAACTACTGGACGGATTTCCACGAAACTTCGTAGAAGAATGGGTCTTGGGCCAGAATAGACTCCATTAAATTTTTGTGCTGATCCGGATAAAGGTGCTGATCCAGGATTTTTTTTCCCATTTTCTTTAACATAGCGAGACAGGGCGTTCTTCGACACTTTCGTAAATTTTTCAGTGAATATTGCATGGATCTTGACGAAAAAAATCAGGCATATTTAGGATGTTGGTATCTACAACTGCTTACATTTTGGCGCGGATCCATATAAAATTCCGGATCTAGCGGATTTAAATATGCTTTTAAAGGGTGGTAGTCTTTTCCCAGCTGCATGTTGGGCCCTGGCAGAGGTATGCGCTCTTCTGAGTGCCATTCTAGTTGTTTCTGTGTTACTGCGGACCCACGTCATCCTGCGTGTTTTTCTGCCTCACTGTTACTCACCGCGTTTTCCATTAAACGCTACCTATCCATTACTGCCTCTCCCACACTGTCTGGCTTATTCTGTTCACTATGCTTTCCTGTGTCACTGCCTGCTTTACTCCATGCCCCTTAATACCTTCCTTACTTCGGCCCCCATGTTTCCATTACTAACTACCTACCCATTCACGTCTTCTTGCCTTCTTGCCTACTGTTCACTGCCTCCCTCTCGCTACCTGCCTCTTGCCGTCTCCCTGTCTCCCTACAAAGGTCACAGACTTTCCCCCAAAGCCTGCCTTACCTCGATTCTCGTGTCTCCCTGTCTCGCTTCCTAACCACCTATTTCTTATATACCTGCCTAACACACTTCCTCTCACTCAGTGTCTACTTTTTCCTGCCTCTCCCTCATTGCCTACCTATTCCTGACTCACCCCCACTGTCTGCCGCCTCCTGCCTCCCCCTCACTCCCTACATCTTCTTACCTCTCTCTCACTTCTATCCTTACCTGTATGTTCCTCACTGCCTCTCCCTTTCTGCATCTGCCTCTCTCTCACTGCCTACACCTTTGTGCCTCTCCCTCAGTATCTACCATATCCTGTTTCTCCTTCACTGACTACAACTTCCTGCCTCTCCTACACAGCCTATCCCTCCCTGCCTTTATCTCACTGCCTACTCCATTCTGCCTCTTCCTCACTGCTTACCCTTTCGTGCCTCTCCCTCAATGCCTACTCCTTCGTGCTTCTCCCTCACTGCCTACCCCTTCCTGCCTCTCCCTCACTGCCTACCCCTTCCTGCCTCTCCCTCTCTATTTACCCCATCCTGCCTCTCCCTCACTGTCATCTCCTTCCTGACTCTCCCCCACTGCCTATTCCTTCCTGACTCTCTCCTATGGCCAACCTCTTCTTGTCTCTCCCTCGCTTCAAACCCTCTCCATGTTTTCCTCACTGCCTACCCTTTTCTGCCTCTCTCTCTCACTGCCTATCCCTTTCTGCCTCTCCCTCACTGTCACCCCTTCCTGTCTCTCTCTCATTGCATCTCCCGCACTGCCTACCCTTTCCTGTCTCTCCCTCACTGCCTCACAATCACTGCCTAACCCTTATTGCCTACCTCAGTCGTCCTTTATGCCTGCCCATCTCATTGCCTACCTACTCAGCTTCCCTGTCTCTCATCTCATTCCATCTTGCTCTCATACAGCCATCTATTTTGTGCCTTTAAATGCCTTCCTGCCTAAAAATTACAGTAGTCTTGTTTCTGCCTTTACATGCCATACTGCCCACAGATGTCATCTCCTTCACACTGCCAATACCATACTACGACTGTCACATTGCCGTACAGTTATTTAAAAAAAAAAAAAAAAGCGGCCATTATAAACCTGAGAATTGAACAGTCTGAAGTAAATCTCACAGATCAGCAGAAAGTAATTTGAGGATGGAAACGGAACTTGTGAACATACAGCAACGTGGCAGTAGTAAAATTAAGCTACACAACATGCACTTTCTCACTTCATATTATAGAGGGATGGAACCAGAAGCTTTATTTACATCATCTTTTTGCTCAATCCATAAGATATGCATCTACAAGCGCACACGCACACACACACACGCACACACACACACACAGTTTAATATACCCACACATTCATATTCTAAAGACACATCTGTCTATACATGCTTACATACGCTGGGGTTTGAATATAATATTGAGCCAAGTACCACCTCCATGACGTTCACTGTTTTCACATTTATAATAAAATCTATTCGAGTCTAAATGGTATTTTAATAGGAAATCTATACTACCTATACCGATTTGTATTCCTCTTATGGTTATTACTCGTATATGATATTATTAACGGTTATTAAGCACTTAATTTCATTAACTTCATTTCTAAAGCATCGATCTTTGAATAACACTATTGCTGAAATTAATTCTCTGTTTGTTCTCTGAGTAGAAGGGGAATAGTAATTACTGTCAGGCTGTCAGGGTAATTGAGACAGAACATCCCCCTGGATGAAGGGAAGAATATCCTTACTTTCCCTGAGTATGTGAATGTGTGGTGGCATCCACCTGTTGGATAATCGTAGGTTTAGGGGAGAATGAGGTAGAAGGATCAAGGGAAGCAACGGGATCACCTGTGGAAGTGGAAATTGTGAGATGGGGTTGTCATCATGAATATTTTAAGTGTTTCAGTATTTAGCAAATTTATAATTTCATTGATTCTCAGATTTGATTAATGGATACCATCTAGTCGAATGAATCCGTTTGCCCACAAACCTGTCTTACTTATCTATATTTCGCGTTTCACATAATTTTTAGTTTCATTTTTTTTCTACAATTGTATTATTTTTAGTAAAGGCTGGAACGTTATCTAGACAGTGCACCATTTATTACACTAATTTGTTTAAATGATTTTCAGGAGAAACCTGAACTTCATCGTTATATTTCAGGTGATCGGATGCTTCGAAAGATCGCCCATCGTCTGAAATGACGCGAGTTCTATCCCATGTTAGTCAGGGAATAATCTGGTGAACGAACTTAGCTGAAACAGATCTTATCGACCTTTCACAAGACCCTCCAATGTGCCATTAAAACAACGCCCGTAATACCATTTTACCAGTCCTGAATGACAGACCCCATGCATGTACTCATTGTGGAAGGCGGGTATTAGCGCGGATATGGGTGTGTGTGGCGAGTAAGAGGACTACTGGGCCACAAAGAACGGACTGTTAACCTTATGTCTTAAGTCGGACTCATAAAATAGGCATCATTTGTACCTACTTCCACTAAAAGGCATCTGATGGTAGATGTGCTCAATGATCACATTTATTAGAGTTTCAGACAATGTACATTGCTCACTATTCGCTTTTCCTGGATGATTTTTTCTTATGCAACAGCGGATCCTTGGCCCCAGTGGATAGAGTTGCTCATTGTCAGTGTGGTATTTCCTTGACAATGGGTTTTCCAGCATCGTGGTGTAGTTTACCTGGTTTATTCTTAACATAGCTGCCGGCTGGTCCTACTACCTACACATTTTCCCTTCCTTCCTCAAGAGCGGAAAACCTGTTTGATAATGGGATCCAGACCACTTTCATTGTATTTGCCTTGCTTGTTTTTATTCTTCACTTTTTAAATTTCTCAGTAATTTTTCCTTATTTTTTATTTCATTCATGTTTTAGGTGTGTGTTTTTCCGCATGAATCAAAAATACAAACTAATCAATTTTCATCACATCTGCCGGACACTGGAGGGACAGACACAGGAAGTATGTAGTATCCAGCCTACCGAATTTTGGAAACAAGTGATTTTTTTTTTTAAAAAAAAGGGAGATATAGAGAGAGAGAGAGAGAGAGAGAGAGAGAGAGAGGAGAGTAATGGATGCAAAGTACGTGAGATTTACATGCATGACAGCAGAACCCTCCCTTCACCCCCGATTCCTGTCCTTCCACCCGTTGGACGCTCGAGCTGGTGTGTGTGTGTGTTTATTTATTTGTTTGTTGGTGTGCGTATGTGTATGTGTGTGTATATACCTGTCCTTTTCTCTGTAGGCATATGTGTATCTGTGTGTGTGTGTGTGTGTGTGTGCACTGCTCTGAAAGAAGGGGCTGAACAATTGTTAACAAATATTATCAGTTAAGAAATAACATGAACAAGAGAAACAAGAAAGTGAGAAAATAGAATGGATAAAGATAAATTTCTATTTGGGGCAGAGGCAGGCTTTAACTGGGACAGACATAATTGGCTTGGTTCGGAGACAGGTCTGAACTGAGACAGAAAGCAGCGGCTTGGGACAGCTACTGGCCTGGGTCGGAACAGACAAAAGTGGCTTGGAACAGACAGGCATGGGATGAGAAAAAGAGATGTGACTTAGGACATGGGCAGGCGTTGGTTGAGACGGAAACAGAAGTGACTTGAGACAGAGGCAGTGTGTCTTGAAGCAGAGGACGGACATCTGTAGCCTGGGATAGGTGAAAGTGGCGTTGGACATACAGGTGTTGACTGGAACATGCGTGTGTGTTGGGCCAGACAGATCTGGCTTAGGACTGAGACTGGAATGTTTTGAAAGTGAAACAGATGTGGACTGGAACAGGGATCGGTGTGGATTTTGACTGACAGGGGTGGAATGGAACAAAAATTACCTATGTCAGATACAGTTGTGTTTGAGACAGAGACATGTATGGCTAAGGGCAGACAGGTAAGGCTTGAGACAGAAAAGTATGGCTTGGAACAAACACAAGGGTGGCTTGGTGCATACAGGTGTACATTGAGACAAACACGTGTGGCTTGGGATCGAAGAGAGTGACTTAGAACAGCGAAAGCGTGGGCTGGGGCACAAAGATATTGGATCAGACAAACGTCGCCTGGGGGAGCGACAAAAGTGGCTTGGGACAGTGACAGTGGTAGCTTGGGACTGAGATAAGGACAGGCTTCTCTTAGGAGAGACATGAGCAGTTTAGGACCGCAATATGTGGCTTGAGACGGGGACAAGCGTGTCTTGGGACAGAAGGAGGGGTGGCTCGGGAAAGACATATCTTTCGGGAGACAGACATGTGTGAGTTGGGGCAGAGATATATGTGACTTGGGACAGAGACTGAGGTAGCTTTGAAGAAACAGGGGTGACGAGAGAGAGTCGTTTGTGGAATCATGCCGATGACATATATATTTTCTTATCTATATGTAGATGATTTTATTCAACTGAAGAAAAGTCTAAAAACGTTACAGAAGTCTTTATTTGACCCTATTCCAATTCGAAATATCTCTACGAAGCGAACAAAATCATCTGAAGGTAATAAAAATATGATGAAAGGTAATGAAAAAAGTGAAGCTATTAACCCTTCCAAACGATAAAGTAATTTTTCTTTCACTTGTACTATCTTCAGGAAACTTTTATTCATCTTAAGTGTGATTTCTTGAATTTGGGGAATTAGAATCAGCCTTCATTCACCTTTCACACTTTTAGCAGTTCTACCTATCAATTTCATCAGGTGGTAGTCTAAGAGTAAAAAGAGTAATACGTCGTCGTACTCAAAGAGCCAACCCAATAAGGCCTAAAGCATAACTTTGTGTTTCATTCTTGCCGCTACTGAACTAGACGTCTCTATCCAGCCTTTGACAGCACACCATCACTGAACGAACCAGTGAAGGTTTCTTATCTCTCGCCACCTGGTCAAAAAAAAAAAAATATCCAACACAATGGAATCATCTGGTAAGAACAAGCATATATTAATAATAATGACATCATAGTGATGGAGTTAACCACTTCTCTCCTATGACATCTTCTGTAGTCTCTCCTAGTTGCCATCATGCAGTTTTATTCATCTTACAAGAGATTTTCCGATCCTAGCACGAGAAAGAAAGCGGGAGCCAGAACACCACTTCCTAACATTTTAAGCCCATATTGGTTATTTGCCATAATGTCATTCGTTCAATCGACTGGTATAAATCTATTTTTGACCACAGAGAACGCCAGACCTCCGGGACGAGGAATCAAGTTACTTGTTCATCATCATCGAAGCAGACACGCTGAGTTAGCTTATAGAGCACCCAGGTACACGACTTATACCCTAGTTCAGGTTCATCAGGTCGTTCATCAGACATCTAGGGAACAAAGGTAACCAACTGTCCTATCTTTTTCTTTTTTCTTTTTCTTTTTTTTGTCAATCACTGGCATGGGAGTCAAGGTCATTAAGCCAAAAGAATCGTGTTCTGATTCTATCCACAGTATGCAGATAACAGAATATTCTTGTAGGTATACATGATACTTTTGACAAACACCGTAACAACCAAAATTAGAAAGTATAATATAAACTGGCATGTTCTTGTCTTATACCACCTAATATTTTTGGTCGTTTAAAATTGATACCTGTCAACCTAATCTACGTGCTCTAACACATATAAACCTAAGAAACAAATTGCTATATTTGTTAAATCTTAAACATAGCAATAGGTAAATGTAACTAAACACTCATAGCGGTCGGGGCCTGAAAGCCTTACAAAACTGAGTAAAGAATCTCGACGATTAGAACACCATCAACTGTAATGTGTAAAACCTCACTGCATTACACAACTGCACTACCAACTGCTGACTGTCGGACGAGACGCGTAGTTTAATATAGGAAACATTTAATATATGAAAGAGAACTACTGGGAAGCAAGAACTACTCCACAATCAACAGTCGACGCTTACTCAGAACATGCATAGAATAATTGTGGACAAAAATGCATATTTATAAAGAGAGAGAAAAAAATACCAAGATAAACAGATCACCACTGACTGTAAATGTACATTACCCGACTGTATTACAAACCTGCCCTCATCAGCTGTTGACTTTCAGACGAAGAACAAGGTTTAATAAAGGGAATATCAATATATCAATATATCAATATATACAAGAACTACGGGTAGCAGGAACGGTTTAGTACGAGTATACTCTACGTAAACCATCATCCCTAATTCAGAAACATAAGCAAGTTCAGAACAACATATGTGGTGATAACGGGGTGACACACATCGATCAACAGCACATCACTGACTGCAACTGGCCAAAATCCATATAGCACATATGCACACAACACCTATAAATTTCAAGCGAGGCACTTGCATAAACGACACCAGTATACAAAAGGAAGTACCCAGCTACAATTCCATATACGTCAAATATCAACCCTAGTCAGCGAAACTGATACTGTATGCTAGAAGAAGCCAAAGTTGAACCAACCTCGTCCCGTAGACATGATCATAAGCACTACACTTAGAAATCCTGCCCAACCTCCCGTGGCCCACCATACTACTCAGTATGCTTCTGAACCAACCAAATTCCTCAAGCAAATATACATACCAGATATAGAAAAGTACGAGCGTATATGCACATTTTTATATGCTTGGATGAAATATGGGATGTTACCCTTTCAGTCGCATGCCATACTTTCTCAGATCGTTTGTGAACGGTCCTTGCATCCCCGCTAAAACAGTATGCATTTTTTTTTTTAAATATATAAATTCTCCTATTATGAATGCGTTACAATTGCCTCCAGATCTTGTTACGGAGCCTGGAGCGCACAAATGCTATCATCATCACAGTTACTATGCATATTACCACTACCATTACCACTTAGAATCGTTCTAACTACGATCACAACTCGTACATCACTACTTCGACAACAACCACTGATGACAGCTACCACCATCGGTAATATAACTATTATATATACCAGTTCAGCAACAGCCTTTATCAATATCTTAGCCACTAACACGACACTCACCAGATTCTTAGCCACTACTATCACCATTTTCACCTCTACTCCTACATCATCATCTTGGATACCATCGCCATAGTAATCATACACATGTCAGTGTGATTATGATGAAAGCAGTCTTCTGCTTTGATACCTCAGAATTCATCTCTCTCTCTCTCTCTCTCTCTCTCTCTCCCTCGAGAGAGAGAGAGAAAGTCAATCTGTGTATGTGTGTGACTGTACTTTTGTTCGTTTTTTTTTTCACGCGAACAGTAATAGATATCGACCAAATTTGTTTCGCATTAGGTCGGGGTAAGTAAAGGGAGTATCAGAGAAATAGAAAATGGCGATCACGTGTGACGCGACGGCGCTAAATTGTCTGGTGCTAGTGTGTTTTTAGCTGGTAGGATCCGTACGTATTCCCACTATGATTTTGATGAGTTCCTTGTTTGAGAATGTGTTTTGGTGATAGATACTGAGCACGTTTTCTTCCCGTGTTTATAATGTTCCTGGGACACTTGTTTGTTTTCTAATGGAGTGATCCTTGTATGTTTTTCGTATAAATTTGGTGTTTTCTTTGTATTTTGTTTCTGGAATATGTGACTATGCTTGCGTTCCATGTGTGCTCCCGATGTTTTTCATGTATCTGGCGAACTGATGAATTTTTAGCTGGCATTAATGTTGAGTGTTCTCAGTACGATATGGACATGTTATTGATGCGATGTGTGTTTCTGTAGTATGTAAGCCTTTTTCCAATCCAATCCCACTGTGTATTTATTATTTATCTGGAATATCAATGTTTTGTGGGTTGATTTTTTTTTTTCCATCGACCATTGGCCTGAAGGACCAGGTCATTAACGCACTTTTTTTCGTTAGTAATATTTATATAATAATCTTTTATATCATTAAATAGTTAAGAAGAAAAAGAAATCTAATCTAACAGCCTAATACTAATAAACCTAACTAACAAATCGCGCCCCTACACCTCGGCCTAAAGAAAAAACACTAAACCTAACTAGTATGCTTATACAAATAGGAAAAATATCTCGACCAACAGAGCACCGTCGACTGCAGATAAGTAACGCCTTTCTACATTTCACACTTACAGCCATCTCCTGCTGACTGTCAGTCGAGGCGTATAGATTACTATAGGGGGTATCAATATATGAGAGAGAACCTAAGGAGTCCAAAACTCATCCATATACGTCAACTGTCGGCCCTAATTAAAAAAAAACTATAATACAAACAGATGGAAACCATTTACATGATTACAAAAAGTGAAATACCATGTCCGACAGAACACTATCGACTGAAAGTGCCCAAAACCTTTCTATTTTGCACACTTGCAATCATCAACTGGTGACTGACAGGCGAGGCACGTGGTTTAATATAGGAGACATCAATATAAGAAAAAGAACGATCAGAAGCAGAAACTATTTCAAATACGTCACGTCAACCTCAGTTAAATAATATACTATATACACATTTACATTCGATTAAAACCATAATCACACAGTGAAAAGTCATATCACTATGATCAATCCTGTCTTCCTCAAGAACGCCACTAATTTATCAGTCACAACAATATCCCCATCACCCAGGACAGTGGAAAGGGTGAAGGGTAAGCCGCAGTAACTTATAAGTTTGTGGGTGCGAATCGTGTGTGTAGGTGGCAACTCAGTGACCATCAAAAAAAAAAAAAAAAAAAAAAAAAAAAAAAAAAGAAGGATCAGGGTGATCTACCAAGCAAGCATCCTAAACAATTAACGTCTGGCCTGTGTATAGATAGCAAGATTGCTATATTGTGTAACTTCTTCCCAAGACTCCTACAATTCCACTGCAACACAGGGATTTTGACGATTGAAGATTTAGGAGGCGGGCCATTGTGCTTTTCTTTTTTTTCTTTTTTAATGGGCCCCGCTACTAGGCGAGTAGCTACCGCGGGACCCTCTCCCGGCGTATGCTGACGGAAACCCCTATGTTATCCTCATCTGTAAGGCTCCCAGACTCCCCCGAGGAAGAGCTGGCTCTCCTCTCGCTCGCTGGACCAGGAGCAGGAAAAACATGAGGACGCCACTGTTTGGAAAGGGTGGTCAAGTGAATCTTACCAGACTTGTCAGACATCGGTTTAGACCGCACTGACTGAGAAGCAGCAGCAGCAGCAGTTTGTGAGTAGGAAGTAGTGACAGGGATATTATAAGAGGGTTGGAACGGACAGGGGGCTGAGACGAAGAGGCAGAGCGAGTGGCATAAGTAACAGAGACAGCGTCAGTCTGTGTCTCGACAGAGCACATCACAGGACCGGTTGTGATCGTTCAAGCATACGAGTAGTAATTATTAGGTGACGGAGTTGCATGCAACACTTCCACTTCTTCCTAGCTTCATAGTAGAAGATAGCTTCAATTACCTTCACCGTGCAGACCTCTTTTTTCTCCTTCCATTTGGGACAACCCCTCGACGAAGTGGAGTAAGCACCTTTGCAGTAAAAGAAACATACAGTTTTGGATGTGAAGTGTTCAGCATCATGAACCCGAGTTGCACACTTGCCACACACTGACTAAGAAGCCCGACAAGACGTATCACCATGTCCATGCAGTTGACATTTCAAACAACAAGGAAGGTTAGGGATATAAGGCCGTACGTTAAATATTTCGCAACCGAGTTTGACAGGGAAGAGAAACTTTATCAAAAGTCGAAGTAATGGTTGCAGTCTTCGTCCTCGCGCCCTCTGAGAAGCGTGTAGTAAATCTTGCATCAATTGCATCTTGCTGAGCAAGTTCATGTATGATGTCGTCCTCACTCATCACCATGAGATTCCTGCAAGTGATAATACCCTGGCAGGAATTCATGGAAACCGGGATCTTCGACTCGACATCATAGCACTGAAATTTTTGCAGCTTTAACAAGTCCATTACCTGAAAAGTAGAAACAGTCTTAACCAAGAGGTCGCCATTAGCATGTGTTTTTATTTATTTGTTCCACGTCACCAGCACAGCCATCAATCACTTTCTGGATAAGGAAATGAGAGACTGGACAGGGGAGCTGAACCTACAGCATTAACAAAGCAAAAGTCACATTCGCTACAGGTACGTCAAGTGGGATACGAGTCTGGCGTTGGTCACTATACGGGCAGTTAGTCCGATCAACATTCCTACTGCTGTCAGGACCACCTCCCCCTTGAGGGAAGGAGAGACAGCAGAGGCGTCTGTCATAGTAACTACCTGCCCCCTTGTTCGGTACGTGGGAAGAAAGAGAAACGATCATGAGAAAGACACCCGAAATAAAACAGCTAAGGCTGAGATCAGGACCCACATATAAGAGATTACCCTATCAGACCACTCTCGGGAGGCCGTGTCTGTCAGTTCACACCCCAGAGCGATCGGTGACGGAATCAGTCCAAAGGAGAGTAAGCAAAGATAATCTTATTAAATAGATACAAACACCTATTATATGACTAATCACGGAAAAAAGGGAAGTACTAGCTTGCCTTAATTTAACGCACCCAATAGAAACAAAAAACTAATACCGTTGGGGCAGCCCTGCAACTAGAGGAGAGAAGGCAACAGACGTCCGCACTCCTCACAACCATGCATCGAAGTCCGTCTCTGTGTGGGGTGATTGTATATTTTATTTTGTCTCGAGTTTCTCCTAGGTGAGCTTGAGCTGGCGTCAGTCAGGTGCTCTTAATGGTCATTTGGTGTGCTTGTTGCTTTCTGGTGCCCATGCTGAGTGTATTCTTTATTTTTTTTATTTCTCCATTGTGTTTTTTGTGAGTTTTAGGTGTTTATATTAGTTCAGTGCGTTTGATGGTTATTCGGTATATTGTTTGATGTATCCTGTGAGTGTACTTAAAACGTTCTGGTCTACTGATGTTTGTTTGATACATTAGATGTGCATATCTGGCATGTTTTAAAATGTGATGATATGTTTGATGAGTTTTTGATGCATGTACTGTTAAAAAAAAAAAAGCATTATTATCTACGTCGCCCTAGCTTTGGAGAAAGGAGGAAGGTCGATGAGACTGTTCAGTAGCTCCAAGTTTTGAGGCTTTTCTTTCTTCATTTTGGACGATTTTTCTTTTCGAAAGCAAACTCTCAACCAGGTTGCCCTTGTCTTCCTTTTTATGCTGTAGACGTGACGGCTGTACAAAGCACTTTTCAGCATTATCTTTTGCTCTGTGTGTATGTGTGCGTGTGTGCGTGCGTGTGTGTGTGTGTGTGTGTGTG
>JAGKTI010001705.1:27568-47617 GCA_018397915.1 Birgus latro
AAATACATTAACACGTAACAGACACGCACAGTCACACACACAAACACGTACACACACAAACATGCACATTGCACACACACACACACACACACACACACACACACACACACGAGTGAAACACTACCCAACCAACACTTGTTTTGCGAGCGCGTTTGAAAATACCAGCAACACTATGATTTTTCATTATAATCAACTGCTATGGAGACTTTTCTCTGTAAAAGCTGATTGCAAGTATTTCTGAATGTGGGATAACCTCCTGATCATCCAGGTTTCACAACAAAACACCTTATTCTCATTTATACTCACAGTTTCGTCCACCCCCACTCACAGTTCTACCCATCTCCTCCCAAACTCAGCCCCATATACTCCATCCGACCACGCCCACTCCACCCACTTCTCTACCAATCCCTAACCATTGACCCAATCACTCCACCCACCCCCATACACTCCTCCATCCATCCCTGCCCCGTTTCCCTGCCATCTCCACACGCTTATCTACACATCAGCACCCACTCCATCAATCCCCACCCACTATTCCACTCATCCCCATCCACCTTCTCTTTCACTCATCCACCTACTCATTCATCCATCACCACCCACTATTTCACCTGTCCCCACCCCTCTTCCACCCCTCCCTCACGCTTCCACACAATCTCACTCACTCAGCCACCCCTCCCCACCTACTGTTCCAGTCATGCTCCCCACCGCACTATTCACCCATCTTCATTCACTCTTCCACCCATCCTCTCCCACTCTTTCCCCATCCACACCCACTTTTTCATTGATCACTCTGATCCACCCATCTTCATCCACCCATCCACCCATCCTAACCTACTCCACCCGTACTCACCCATTTTTGCGTTTACCCCAACCCATTGTTCCACCTACACCTAGACATTCTTTATCCATCCTATTTCCACCTTTTCCCTGAGTTTTTTTTCTTTCTTTTTTGAGACAATGAATGGAGGAAGGAAAAACAAAGGAAATTAAAAAAACAACAAGTTCATGTGCCTAAAGGCATCCTCCATTCATAAAATATTTATAACAGCTGGATTTAAATAAAAGTGGATTAAATGTTTGTGGGAAGCAACTCCCAGGAAGTGAATTCCAGAGAGTAGTAGTTCTAGGGATAAATGAATATTGATAAGCAAAGGTTCTGCATTGCGGAAGAGAGAGTGTGAGTTCATGGCCGCTCCCAGCTGCCCGAGTATTTCGGGAGAAAATGAGAAGGGGAGGCACAATTGAAGCCAGTTCGTCAGAGCACTAGTGGACTGTAATAATATCGGTAAATAATGCTAAAGAAGCAACATCTCTACCTATTGATAATGGAAGAAGGTCCTGCAGGATTATTAATTAATCCAATGGCATTATTTTGAATTTTGTCCAACTGCCTCAGTGCAGTTTACCGTTCTCGGACTAAGGTTGAGTGACAGGGTTGAGGGAGAGGCATGAAACCACTACACTCCTCCCTCCAGTCTCATCCTTCCAACACTCTGTTCTTTCCTCTCTCCCACTGATCTTTCTCCCCCTTCCCCACCTATCCTTCTCCCTTCCACCACTCTGCTCTCTCCCTTTCTACAACTCACTCCTCTACCTCCTCCACTCATCTTTCTGCCACTTCTCTACTCATCCCTCTCCGTCCTTCACTCATCGTTCTGTCACTCCTCCACTCATCCCTCTCCCTCCCTCACTCATCTTTCTGCCACTCCTCCACTCATCACTCTCCTCCTCCCTCCACTCGACCCCCTTCCCCTCCCCTACTCATCCCTTTCCTCCCCACTCCACTTTACTCTCTCCTTTCCCACTCATCCCTCTCCCCTGCCTCACTCGACTCTTCCATTTCCCCACTCTTTCCTCTCTCCGCTCCTTACTCGATCCTTTCTCTATCCCCGCACTCGGCCTTGTCCCCCTACCCCACTCATCCCACTCCCTCTCCCTGACTCAAGCCTCCTCCTGTCCACCCACTTCGTTCTCTCGACCTCCTTCCCTCCATTAATCTCTCCCCTCCTCCTCCACCCCCACTCGGCCCTCTCCCTCCCCCCCTTTCCCCTCCCTTCGCCCATTCCTCCTTCATGTGCTATCAGTTCTGCTCTTTAACGTCGGTAACTGTATATCATTCAATATTAAGGCTGGGCCACCCAAGAAGGACCGCAAGATCTATCCGGTCTGTGTACCCTAAACGAGACCACTACCGATGTGCCTTTTGATATCAGTATGCTACACTAATGTTACCATTGTGCGTCTGTGCATTCTCATAAAGAAGTCGGTTTAAATGTCTGGTACTTATTATGCGTTATCTGATACGCAACAATAACTGCTGTGCTCTGGTAAGCATGCCACTAGACACATTTTGGCTGCAAATGAAAAGGAGTATACAAGCTTCCAAATGTTCCGTCAATGTGTTGCTACTTTTTTCAGCAGCATGTCTGTGAAATGTGCCTTAGAACATACACACTCATCACCAACAGCAAACGATCATGCCAAAGTTTCTTATACAAGAGTTTCAGGTAAGTATGAAAGAAGGCATTCAAGAGTCTTTGATCATGACTCTGATGCCTTTCACAAAACTTTCCTTTTATTCGAAATTACTTCAACAAAAAAGATATATCGATTTTAGTGAAATTTGATGCTTCTCCGGTTCATTACGGTTTTTTGGTTATATCAGATTTTGAAAACAGTCTCTTTCAGCGTTTAAACCTGAACCCGGCGTTCCAAACAGGCGAATAGTCCTTGCGACTTTTTCGTTGGTATCGTAGCATTCTCTCTAATAACACTGTACTTTATTTTAGTTGATCAAAGTGTGCGAAGCTTGTTTTCAAATCCTTTGTTTTTAAAGTTACCCCACTGCCAAGAAAATATAATCGTATCCTGATTAAATAAAGGAAAAAAATACTGTTAGTCATGGACTAGGGCCTGATCACTGGATCCATGCCGTTGAAAGTGTGCTATCCACTCAGCGCTGCTCTGGTGAAAATCCTACATTTTATATCCATCATATGTATTTTTATTTTAAACTAGCAGGAGAACCCGGTGTTGCCCGGGCCAAAAAGGCGAACACCAATCCTATTTGTTTTTGTTCAATCTTTCTTTCTACTCCAGAAAGACCTTGTACTCGTACCTCATGCTTTTGAAAAGGGATTATAAGAGATCCAGGAACTTTCTATTTCAGCTGTCTCAGACTAACGAACAGTACTTGTGTGCACTTGTTTACTATTACCAGTGACCTCAAATGACCTCGGAAGTCAACCTCACATACCATATGTCCGAACTGGAAGTCAAGTGAGTCTCCATGCCAAAAAACGGCTGCTGGATCCAGTCATTCGAGCGTGTATTACCAGTGACCTCCAATGACCGACCAGTGACCTCAGATGGCCTCGGAGGTCAACCTCATAGCCTATGTCGGAACTGGAAGTCATGTGAGTCACCGTGCCAAAAATTGGGTTGCAGGGATACCCGGCGTTGCCCCGGCCAAAAAGGCAAACACTCTACTTGTGACCTCAAATGACCCAGATTCGAATTTTGACCCCCCTAAAACCATCCTTGGGTCACCCTGTGTTCAGAATATATATGGGTCTGGGGGTATTTGGCCCTTGGTTTGGGCGTGATTGAAGGACAAATAAACTACGTGGCTATTATATAGGCCTATACAGTAGATGTCGGAAAATTTATGGAATTCAGTACATAACTAATATGAACCGAAATTTTCATGTACGGCGTTTCATTTAAACTCGTCCATTAATAACAGATGTATATTGACGTTATTTTGTAGCCTGAGAAGTAAGTGTTTTGCTGTACGTGCGGACAGTGGAAGGGCATAGCTGAGGTGGGAAAAAGGGAAAGCAGGTTCATGTAACTGGAAGTGAAAGTTAGGGAATGAAAGCATTAAAGTATCGAAATCATACGCATATCAGGCTGTATAAGATGCCTGGTTGTAGATCTGGGCAGCTGAGAGGCATAGGGGATGGTTTTGGGGGTGAGGATAGGAGGAGAGGAGAATTTTGTTCAGGTAATCTTGACTAAGCATTAAAGAAGGAATTCATGATATTGTAAGGCATTTTTATATCAAAATAATATGAATGTCAGGCAATATACAGCGTCTCCTCGTAGATAATTTCAGCAGAAGCTTTACGTAAAGAGGGTTGGGGGAGGCTGGAAAATGGAAGGACTTAGCTCATGTAATCGAGACATGCAAGTTGGGGATGGAAATCAGGAGTTTATCACATAATACTGTGTCAAAATCACTCAAATATTATAGAGTAAAAAGTATTTGGTCGGAGGTCTGGGCTGAGAGGGCTGGGGGCTGAGGTCGAGGGGAGAAGAGGGCTGAGTTCTTATAACTGGAACTCAACGCTGGGCATCGGACACAGAAGGAAATCAGGTACAAATCAGGCGTTAAAATGTTGAAATCATATAAATATCAGACAGTACAAAGTGTTTGGTCGTAGGTGTGGGCAGCAGAAGGGCAGAGAGGGTTGGTCGGGTGGGAAGAGGGAAGGGCCGGGTTCCTGTAATCGGGCGGCACCACCAAGGGAAATCAGACGGCGCCTAATTCCTCTTGATACATGATCCTTCACGCGGTGTTAACAGCAGCTGGGCCGGCCGCGGTGGGGGGAAAAATGATGAAGACCCGCATGTAGGATTCCACGTCTTTTATATCCTGCTGGATCAAATGCCGGATTATGTTTGAGGAATTGTAATCGCGCCTTTTGCTCCTTTAGCTACTTGTTGTCGACGATATTTCTTTGTGTGTGTGTGTGTGTGTGTGTGTGTGTGTGTGTGTGTGTGTGTGTATGTGTGTCTGTCTGTCTGCCTGTCTGTCTGTGTGTGTGTGTTTAGACAGGACACGTGAAGAGAAATAATCATTACTGATTTAACGCTACTGGTCGCTGAGACAGAGTGACAATCAATATTAACTGGATTCTTAAGCAATTTAATTATCTAGCCTCAGTCCTTTCTGCCCTAGAACGCCCTTTTCTATTATATATTTGTTACTGGTGGACTATCTTTATTCACCTTAGGGGCAACACCAAACGAATTCCCGCTCAAAACTTGTAATCCTTTGGCTTCACTCCAAAACATTAGTTTCTGATGTGGTAAACCTGTTCCACATTTAGTTCGAAAAATGACAGGTACTATACATGGTGATTTACCTGTACTGAGCATTTTAAGTGACAAGGAAGGTAGTATAATTTTTAACAAGCCTCAAAGGAATTTGCTTATATGTTGGTTTACCCTTCCTTGAACCAGGTATGTTTGAATATAAAGGCTGTATATGAACTAACTCATGGTCGAAACAACTCTAGAATTTAATTCTAGCTAATGTCAGTCGATTAAATTCAGTTAAGAATGAATCATTTCAGCCTGAAAATTTTTATGCTTTAATCATTAAAGCTCGCATGGTCAGGACAGCTCTAGTATTCTCTTTCATACGATTTTATTCAACCTTGTCTGAGTCTTAGATGCTTGATTATCATATTACTAACAAACTTTTTAAACAACTTTATATCGAAATATTCGATCTATATATTAGCCCTTCCAGCTCTCAGCCTAAGATTTAATTATCTGCTTTTAGAGTTTATAGGGATATATTTTACTGTTCCAGCTGAGGGTAGTTGACATTTTTGCACACATTATATTGTACTTGATTCAGTCTTGTGTGGGACATCAGCACTAACTGCGATGATATCTTGCTTTTTTCAGTTGTTCTTAGCATCCTGATCGTTTACTTAACTAATGCAGAAATCTTTAATTCTGATGGAGATACAAGCTATCCTCTTTAATCCTTACAGCATACAGCACAATGGCGCCTTACCATTATTTTTTAAAGTTTGTTTTTATCACCGTCACGCGATTTTAGTCAGTCGTTGGTACTGAAGTGGTTAATCAAATCTTCAGAGTGTAAAAAAAAAAATGAATTCCTCACACTAATGACAATGATCAGTGTGCAGTAGAACTATATGGACGAATGATTGTCCCAGACTTAGTTTCCAGTTCCATTCAGTTACCACTTTGTGGGCACTGCAGATATTGTTAATCCTCACAGGCTCCTATGACTCTTTCCAAGTCAACTAAAATCGTTTGGCGTTAGCTGGAATAGAGGATTTGAGTTACCCCGACCATGAGAAGATTAATAGAATACAGTACTAAAGCAGACACGACCATAAAAAAGTTAAAGAATTTGAAATAACTGAAGATAGCCCCTAATGCAAAACTTTGTAAAATCTGCAATGTTTGGACTTGGCCAAACTGTATACTGAGGCCCATTAACTGGAAGATATTCACTGTGATCGGTAGAAGAGACGTCTATTCTTATCACCTATCTCAGTTACATCTTAATCGACGGCCGGACACGTAACCTCTTCACAACGCAAGACTTCCCCTATGCTTAACACCATTATTCGATGACGTCTGTTATATTTGTATCGCTGTTTCTAGATGATTTAATTCAATATTAGGAAAACTTTCTGTACTGGGGAGGTTAACGATACCCTTCACTATCTTCTCAGCTACAGAAGGGGAGGGTCTCTTTTGATGATTAAAAAAAGCTTAATAAATAATTTGAACAAAAAAAAAAAAGGAGTCCTCTGAATAAAGGAGTTAATAATATCGTGTAGAAATAATTATACTGAAATGAAGAAGTCGCCGTCATATTTGAAGGGGTTATTTTTTTTTTCCTTTCTTTATAAGACCAAAAAGCTAGAGCGAAGTAGAGATGCTGTCGTCGTAGTGGAGGGTCACATACTGTATTTTACTCCGGTAACCACTCTGTGACCCTGTGCTGTTTGCTTAGCTAAACGATGCACCGACTGATTGAGTTATCAGTAATAAAGAAATGTACAATAACAAAATACAGAATGGAAGAATTCCGGTGCAGTTTACTTAGGACTTAATTTAACGGATTTGTCAGATATAACTGGTCATGGTGGACAACGTATGATTCAGTGTATTTGATTTCGCATCCACTTAGCATATGAAGGAAGAGGGAAATAGGTTTAGTGTGAATTTAAAGCATTCATATGGCATTTTAATGGCTCTTGCTTATGTCGTAGAAACAGTGTACTATTTATGAGAGAATATTTCCGATTATGGTTTCTCAACTTCGAAGCGAGTAGCATTGTTACAAGATGCCCTTGTCGTACGTCAGCCTCTCTTCTAGTCTCGTTTTTTTTTATATTTTTTATGTGAATGAAGTGATGGATGAGCCTTATCTGTCCGTTCCCTGAGGACCAGCAGTCTTCCGACATGAACACTCCTTCACATGTTACCATTTGACTGCTAATACCCACCACCCGTATGCAATATTTGCTATGGCTGTCTCAATCCGGACTTGGCCAAAAATTTCTCTCTCTCTCTCTCTCTCTCTCTCCATCTTGAATACCGAGTTGTAACAGTAGATCAACAATGTGATATTAGTCACGAAGTGCTATGACACTCCTACTTTTATCTTATTCTGATGATCAACTACGTGAAATAACTGAAAGAAGGACGAAATCTAGGCCAGGTTAAGGCGAGATGCACACACTGAGGGTGTTTTATGACATGTGGGTGGGATATGTGGCAGATAAGTAAAATCTGTTTTAACGAATTTCAAATCATGAAACTGTTCCCTGTCCCAGCAGGGGATCGAACTCTCATCCTTTTGGGCATCAGACTACCTCTTTCGCTATTCGGTCACCATCTTCCCTATATATATCACTAGACAATACAATCCGGCGTGCCAATGCATCGTAGCAAAGGTAACAATTTATACGGCCAGCCCACCATCAACTTTTCATTTCCAGTGGCCGACACCACTGCCACCATGACCATAAAAAGCGTGTCGGTGAAGACTGAGTGTGGAGGTTGTGCTGTTCACACTTTTTGACCGGAGAGGAATTGAACATATGAAAGGTTATCCTAAATGTATTACTATTCATATACCTTTCAGCGTGAAAGAACTGAAATGTTTGTATGAAGCAAATATACTCAGACAATGCGAGAAGTGGAATGTAGGGTGGCTGCTTCTCCATGATAACACACCCAGCCATAAAGTCGTCACTGCCCATAAATTTTTCTAAATTAAAACTCTCCCTTTTTTGTGCATGAAGAGAGAAGCAAAGGTTTTGAGTCTGCAAAAAGATGCATATTCTGGAAAAAAATGACCAAAGAGTGCCCAAATCAAGAACTATTAAATTGGAGATGCTTAAACATAATGCGCTTAAAAGACTGAAAGTCACAATCACAAGGGGATACAGACTGAAGAAGACAGTTCCAGACTTCACCAGTTGCATGTATTAACAACCGAGAGTAAGCTACCCTCTAACTCTTGTTCTACTGATGCACTAGAGTACTGGATTGAAAAGCTGTGACAGAGCAGTTCCAGAGATGACCAACTGCATACTCGCATTTGAACAAATGGGAGTACCTATGAAGTCTGGCACTAGAGGGCTGGCCAAAAATAAGATGCGACAGTGTATTGCTAGATGGAGACTATATTCACTCCGTCATCAAGGCGAGATGCAACCAGACATTTCAGATGAGCAGCGAGCACTAAAGTAGCGCTAGTAGAGGGAGAGAAATGCATCACTGAAGCAAAAAGATGAAAGTTGAAGGGAATCAATAGGAGGAGGGGAGTTGATGACACGTAACTGAAACATGATACTGAGACGTGAAGGACTGAGTTGTTCGTTATTGAAAATAGTGTGACATTCTTATGGAAGAGTCTGATGGGCTGAAAGATGGTGGAAGTAATTTTCTGATTCACTTTATCAACCTGACTTAGCACCTGGGACGTCTACTTGTTCTCTAAGCTGAAGCTCTTGATTTAGAAAATAAAATTGCTCTGACACTACAGAAGAAATCCAGCTTGGAACGATGAGCGTCCCAAGGAGCAAGCACTGTGGAAGAGGAATTCCAACAATACTTCGATCAGTGGCAGAAACTTTGGACAAGTATGAGGATGTAGGAGGGAAGTTCTTTGACGGTGATAACTGGAGTATGTGTTCATTGTTTAATAAAACTTAGTTTGCTAACTCAAATAAGAAGCCCTCGATCATTCCTTGTATATTAAGATGTATTATGTAAGCGATATCAAATTTTGTTGGTGCAGTGTGTAGCTGGAACTTTACATATACAGCATGGTCACAAAACTAAGAGAACAAAGCATATCCACAACTTCTGAAGGTCGTGTATGGTACAGCTGTAATTAGCGTACATACTACATCACAGCGTGGATTCAGCAACGAAGGAGACAGCTGAAGTACTTTTTGCTGTAATTGTGGAATTCTTAATTGATTGTCAGATATTATCTGCTTGCCTGTATCTTCACAATCTCCGAGGCATTTTGGTGAGAGGGGGTTTCTTAAGCTGCATATGAAATTTTCGTTGATCGGGATGAAAATGTTAAAAACGGTCATCATATTCGAGAAGCTGAGCAAAGCTTTTTGCCTCTATAGAAGGCCTTTCTTACTGATGGGATTAATGAAGCTTTATCTAACCACTTCAGCTCGAGAACTCTTTCCGAAACTGAATAAAGTTTTATGGAAGTGACAAGAATAAGTAAACATTGTAGCATTGGCCTGAAGAGGTTAAACTGATGAAAACTGTCTGGCAGTATCAAGGAGGAAAATGAAAACAAGATGATGTTTAGCAAATGTGTTAGAAATACGGCTGATAGTTATGACTTGGAATGCTGAGTTGCAAACCCCTTCTCTACGACGACGTCTTTTTTACCCTCTTGAGCAGTAGCGCGGGGTGCACTGTTTTCTGCCGTGTGTGTGTGTGTGTGTGTGTGTGTGTGTGCGAGTGTGTGTGTGTGTGTGTGCGAGTGTGTGTGTGTGTGTGTGTGTGTGTGTGAACAGAACAGTTCAAATAGTTTTGATCTGATTTTGACCCAACTTCATGAAACCATAGAGAGCGAGTAAGGATGAAGTGATTCAGTTTTGAAAATAATAGATCAAAGGCCAAGGGCACAGGGCAAAGTTAAAGGTTTGCCCCTTTGACCGACTGTATGGTTCCTTCTTGGTTAATTTGTTCATGCCATCTTCAGGCAATTTCATTCAGCTACTTGGAAGACTTCGAACTCGAGGGATTACTAGAAGTCCTCATTATGTTAGGTAAAATCGACTGGTGGTAGCCAGAAAATAAGAACAAATATTATATGAGTGAAAATGATAATACGTCTTCCCTTAAGTTTTACTCTCATCATGGATTTTGGGAATTACTGTAGGAAATTGGAGGATACACTGCCACTGTGCCTGGCTTAATCTCAGGACTACAATGAAGTATTTTCTGTCCATTTCTTGTCTCAGCCACTCTATTTTATTATTATTTTTTAGCATAGGACACATCTTTTATGGTGAAGGGATTAATGGCAATTGTTTTTAATTCCTTCCATCAGTGAGCCCCTGCTTGAACTGAAAAAACATATATCGTCCGAAGGCTGCAGCAGTATAATATTCAAGACGTTCTCTGACAGGATTATGAATACGTATGATAGCTCGTTTGTTGATACCGAGTTGAGTAGTCGAGCTGGTATTTCAAGTCTGGTTAGAGATGGTTGAGATGCCTGGCAGCTTAGTTAAGTTTAGATTAAGGTTGGGTTTAGTTGAGAGTTTTAGCAGGGTGGGTTAACTTGAGAGATGGGACAAATTAGGTAAGGTCGGGATAGGTTTAGTTGAGAGACCGAGCAGGCCAGGTTGACTTATGTTGAGAGACCAGGCAAGTTAGGTCAGGTGGGGTTAAGTGGGAGACCGAGCATATTAGGTTGTTAGGCTAGGTTCAGAGACCGAGTATCTTGGGTTAGGTTAGGTTAGGCTCGAATGCAAAACCTGGGAGATTAAGGTTAAGCTATCTTGAGAAGTCTGGCAAGTTAGGTTGGGTCAGGTAAGGCTGAGAGACCGGGTGTTGGACAGCCCGCCCGTACACACCTAAGAGGATTGCTGGCCAACACCAGTTTACGCACGCCAGCCTTGTTAACTGGCCTGCATCTTTTATGAGAAGGGTCAGACTCATTTGGAAGGTGGCTATCAAGCGTACTTTTTCTGCTGTTTTGTTTTAGCCCTTCTTTTTTCCAGCTTATTCTCGCTACTTGTATAATGGTTTTTGTTCACTTTAGGGACGTGTCTGGATGTTAATGAGTTAATGAAGTCTGCATCAAACTTTTCCAGTCAAATATCTCTCCTAAGCTAAATAAAATCGCCTAAAAGCAGGAAGAATAAAAAGAAAAATGCATCATCAAATTGAAATTTATAAACGGCTTCCCTTACTTCGGCCATCGCCTCGTTTAGAAGTATGGTTTCCTTTTAATTTCTATGTTCGTGTAAATAATATGGATTTGAACAATCATGAACAAAAATTCCTCCCAGATCTTAAACTAAAAACGTTATATAAGAACTTCAGCACTCCGGTTCGTGGCTTTTTCACTATTAGGAGTGGATATGTTGGTTATATTATAAAAACCTGGTTCACAAATGTATAAGCAGGCCTGTAATTTTTGACATTCATTTGTGGAACACTGTCTCTGCTATGTCTGATCAGCCTGCATCCTACATTATTGAGTGTAGTCAGCGACGACACGAAAAGGTCAGACATGTTCTAGCATCACATACTTTTCAAACTATCCTCAGATTTTTTGAAGCTTATCCAAACCACCTCGGTCTCAGCTTTGGTGATTTCGGCCAGATGATCTTATTTTTTATTTAAGGTTTATTCTGATCTTTGATGCATATAGTTAGTAAAATTAAGGAGGAACTGTTGATTATGAGTGTGCAAAAAAGCTTAATGTATCTGTCACCATTCTTTTTTTTTCAGAGCAACTATTATGTAAATTCCTTTCATCCCGCGTACATTCACTATACACTATGGATATTTGTGGTTAGATGAAGGTATAGGATGAGTTGTATGAATCAAGGTGCACTGATGTCTAATATGGTATGACGTGGTGTGATGTGACTGTAGTGGAGTGCTTGGTACTGAATGGCGATAAGTGAATGGCGTTACTGTGTACTGATGTTAATGTGTACTAGTGTTATTGTAGAATGGTGCAATGTTTCGTAAGTGTTGTGTGTGTGTTGACGGAATTGTGTTCAGTGCTATGCTGGATTTGTGCTAATGTTAGTGGTGTTGTATGCAGATGTTATTTGTATGATGGTGTTATTGTGTGTTTGTGTTCCTGGCCGTTGTGATATTTAATTTAATTGTGTTATGATGCACTAGTATTTTACTGTACTAATGTGATGTGCTGTAAAAATTTTATGTTATGTAATTTACTGATATTATGATGTATTGTGGTGGTGATGATGTAGTGTAGTAACGTGTGATGTTCTACTGTGCTGGTGACAGGTGCCAGTATTATGATATAGTGAGGTGGTTTAGTTTATGTCGGTGTATCGATGTTGTTACTGGTGTTGTGATGTGGCATGGCTTGTTATGCTGATGTTGCAGTGTTGAGTGTTTCGTGGGTTGACTAAGTGGTGTGATATATTGCTATTTTGATCCGGTGTTGTGATGCATTATGGTGCAATGTGCGTTCCTGGTTTTATGAGGATCTGGTATATTAAGGAAACAGTGGTTGGATGTGGTGTTGCTTAATGCTGCTGTGGTGTGATGGATGCTGATACTTCGCTGTGTTAGTGAGAAATTATATTGTTTTGGCGCTGCGATGTATCTATGTGCTTAGGTGTGGTTTGTGCAGTGGTTTTGTGATGAGGTGTGGTTGTTGAAGCTTGGTGTAATGTGCTGGTGTAATGGTATGATGTGATGTGATGTGGTGTGACGTGGAGTGGTGTGTGGTGATGTGGCATGATATGTTGTGGTGTGTCATGGTGTGGTGTGGTGCAGTGGTGTTACAGTCTGACGTATTGGTGCTGCAATGTAATGGTGTTGTTTAGTGGTGTATTGTGGTGTGGTGTGGTACGGTGCAGTAGTTGTAGTGTAATGTACTGATGATGTGGTATAGTGGTATGGTGTGCTGTAGTGGTGGCATTTGGTGAGATACAGTATGCTGGTGATGTGCTGCATTGGTTTATTATGGTGTCGTGCAGTGGTGTTGTGGGGTAATGAGGTAACGTTGTGTACTGGATTTGTTATATACTGGTGACGTACTAGTGCTGTGTTTCAGTGGTGTGGTGTGATGCAGAGATGTTGTGATAGTGTTGTGCTTGTCCAGTCTGTTAGAACGAGCAGACTCATCATCCGCAGGCAAACAACCTCCCCTGCAGAGCCGTCCTGTGCACTGAACCAATGTTCCTATGCAGGTGACAGCGCCCCGCCACAACGAGGCGAGGGGATTAGGGTGAAGGTTTGGTTCGTGGGTGGATGCCGCATTTGCTTCTATCCACCCAGTTAACAGAGGCGTCAGAGTAGGCTTCACGTCACCCCATTATTTGGCCATATGGTTACCATTCAGTGTCGAAAAAGAATCCTGAGTTACAGGATACCCTTTGGTATATCACTGTGTAAAACTATCTGAAGTGAAATAAAAAAAATAGTAAAAACTGACGATATGGATGAGAGAAACTGGAAGAGAGGAAGGCAGACACAGAAAGAGAATGACAGACATGCAGGAAGAAGGAGGCAGCACTACATCAAGTGAGTAGATGATGGACGCCCTCACCTACCACCAGAGGTGTTGTGTAACAGTGCTGTACACTGAAGCACTGGTGGTTTAACTTAGTTTGCTAGCGCGATCTGATATATTGGTGCTTTGGTTTAACAGTGCAATGTTGTCTGATGCACTGACGTAGTGTAATGGTGTTAAAGTGTGACATACAAATGTTGTGGTGGAGCAGTGTGGCTTAGTATGGTGAGTTGTTGTGTGGTGTACTGTAGTCGCCGTATAGTGGTTCTATAGTGTGGTGTACTAGTGCTGTGGTGTAGTGGTTTCCTGTATTGAACTGGTGATGTTATGTAGTGATGGTGTGGTGTACTGGTTTTGATGCCTGGTGCACTGATGTTGTAGTTGTGTGATGTATTGCACTGGTGATGCAGTAGCATTGTATGTTGTGATGTGGTGTATTTGAGTTATGTAATGGTGTGGTGTGGTGAGTGCTAGTGTTGTGGTGTAATGGTGTGGTGTACTGGTGTTGTAGCGGAGTAGAATGGTGTGATGGTGCTGTGGTGTGGTGTTGCGTGACAGTGATTTATGTTGTGATGTGTGTGTCAATCTGTGGTGTAATGGTATATTGTGGTGTGATGTACTGGTGTTATGGTGTAGCACTGTGTTCAGGTGTAATGACTTGGTGCAATGTCTTGAATTAAAGTAGTATTACGCTTCAGTGCTGCAAATTGGTGTTGCTATGTGCTAGTGCCATAGTATATTGGTGTGGCAGTACGGTATGGAGGGACGTAATAGTGTACTGGTGTGGAGACCTTGTTTGGTGTGACGCCCTTGTATTATGTGCTGATGTCTGAATATGGTGTGGTGTTCTGCGATACAGTGTGTAGTGGTGATGTGTGGTGTGGTGTACTGGCGTTGTGGTGTAATGACCTGGTTTAGCGAGACGTCCTGGTGTTATGCGCAGATCCTAGAATGTGATGTGGGGTAATTTAATGGTTTAAGGTGGCTTAATGCTTTTGTGTAGTAACGATGGGTGGTGTGGTATATGCTGCTGGTATTGTGTGGTTGTCTGAAGTGGCGTGTTTACTTGATATAATGTGTTGTATCTAGAATGGGGTGTGGTATGGCGTGGCGCGTGATGTGGTATGTTGTGGAGAGTGAAGTGGTGAGGTGAGTGGTGTGGTGTGGCGTGGTGAGTGCCTGAGTTGTGTGGTGTACTGTTACTGTGGTGTTGTGGTGTTTATGGTATGATTTACTCTTGTGTTGTGGTGTGGTATGATGGCATGATCTCATTGTAACATTGTGTACCATTAGGTGCACTGTGCTGGTAAATTCTTGTTGTGATATTGTTGGGTAATTTGGTGTATTGTGGTATGTTGGTGGAATGGTGTGATGAGCTTCACTGTGGTGCGATTTAATTGTGTGTTATGCTATGCCAAGGTGTAGTTGCTGGTGAATTCTCGGTGTGGTGTTTTGATGTAGTGTGGTACTGCATTCTCGCTGGAGTGTTGTGAAATAGCATGTTGTGATGAGATGTTTGAGTGTTATGGTGCGTGTGGAGGTGTATGCTTATTGTGATTTTGTATATTATGGTATAGTGTGGTGATGTACTCTCGCTGTGGTATTGTGGTGCCATGTGTAGTAGTATGGTATTTCCGTGTCGTGATTTATTGTGCTACTGGACTGTTACTGTACTGTGCAGCATTGTGTTGATGTACTATTGTTTGGTCACGGTGCTTTGTGATATAGGGTGCTGGTGTGTTCTCATCCTGCTATAGTGTTCTGCTCTTGTGGTGCTGTGTTGTGGGATATAGTTATGTTGGAGTGTGATGTATTTTCAAGGCTTCTTGTTCGTATTTTTAGTTAGTTGTTTTCCGGGAAGAGGCACTAACCCTCCGCCAACCCACTTGTTGTCACGTAGGGAACACGTGTTTGTTGGTTACCACCCAGCGTTGTAAATGCTTTCCTTGTTTACAGGAAATCATTTGGCTTGCCACTCAGTGTAGAGCTACCCTAAAGACAGAGTACCACTACACTAAGTGGGTGGATGATGGGCGCCCCCACCTACCATGAGAATGAGGAGGAAACGGAAAATGTGAGTGCGTTTAAGTACTTGGGTAATGTGATGAGTAAGGATGGAAGTTTAGAGGATGAAGTGCTTGAAAGGGTACACCAGGGAAGAAAGGTAGCTGGTTCTTTGAAAACAGTGATATGAAACAGAGAAGTGAGCATGGAAGTGAAAAAGCTACTACATGACTGTATTGTGATACCAACTCTAACGTGTGGAAGTGAAGCTTGGACCTTGTTGGAGGAACAGAAGTCAAGAGTGAGAGCAATGGAAATGAGTTATCTGAGAGGAGCATGTGGAGTCACATGGAGAGACACTGACAAATGAGGAAGTGAAGGAGCGTTGTGGTGTGGATGTGGATGTGATAGGAAGCGTTAGGAGAAACACACTGAGATGGTTTTGCCATGTGGAGAAGATGGAGAGTGAGAGACTGACGAGGAGAGTGTATGTGAGTGAGGTCGAGGGGTGGGAGAGGGAGGGGGAAGCCAGGAAAGAGATGGAGGGATGGAGTAGAGAGGTGTATGGGAGAGAAGGGTGTAAGCTGGAAGCAGGGCAATGAAATGACGGGGGACAGGGCGACAGGGAGGCGTTTGTTTGTGGCCACCCTTTACGGGAATAAGGCGTCTAGCAATAGACAGAGATAGATAGATAGTGATGTATTTCTATTGTGGTACGGTGTAGTGTAGTCATGAATTTTCGTTGTGATGTTGCTGGATGGTATGTTATGGTGTAATATGGTAGTATTTCTGACTGCGGTGTTACGACGTGATGTTTTATGGTATAGTGTGCTGGTGTATTTTCGGTGTGGCGTTGTTGTTTAGCGCCGTGATGTATTTTCGGTGTGATGTGTTGTTGTTACTCAACCCAGATCTGTCTGACCAAACTCACTCGTCGACCGTAGGTAAGCAATAGCCCCAATGGGATTGTCCTATAGGTTCCCTACGCCGCTGATGTTACGTCAGCCTCTAAGTGTATCATATGCTGTGCAATGCTCCATTACGTATATCGTGCCATGTGGGCGTAGTCCACAAGCGAGGCATGTATCATCTGTGACTCCACGCAACCCATATCTAAGCTGGTATATGAGAAGGGAGGGCTGGGCGGTGTACTGATCTAAGCCTAGCTAGCAGAACCCAGTCACCTCTGTTTAACGATACCTCCGATGAATGGATGTCTGAGAGGGGGCGGGGGCTTGTAGTTTACTGCCCTGATCGAGGTATTATATTAACAAGCACGTGAAGTAGGGGTGTAGGTGTTTGTTCATTGTTAGTGTGGGAGTGTTTGGAAGGTGGGATGTTGTTGAAAAGGGTTTGGTAATGTTTGTTTGAATATGTGCCTAACTGTACTGTGTGATTTGTCATATAATGACAGGGTGTTGTTTGTTGGCACAAGCAGTCCGTATGGTGCAGTGTGGTTGTGCATTTTCGGTGTGGTGATGCAGTGTAGTGTGTGGACGTATTTTCACTGTCACGTTGCGGTGTGTTGTGCTGGCGTATTTTTCTCATGGTGTTATGATGCAGCTCCTCTGCGGTGTTGCGGTGGAGTGTTATAAAGTGTGCTGGTGTCTTGTCATTGTGGTGTTGAGGTGTTGTAGCATGGTATTATGGTGTAGTGTGCTTGTGTATTCTTACTGTGCTGCTGTGGTGCTATAGTGTGGTGCTATGTCTTACTGTGCTGGTGTACCCTTGCTGTTGTGCTATTTTGTTGTAGTGTGGTGTTATGGTGTGGTGTGCTGTTGCAAGCTTGTTGCGGTGTTGTGGCGTTCTGGTATCGTGTATTCTCGTTATAATGTTATCTTACGTTCTATTCTCGTTATGGTATTTTGGTATGGTGTTGTAAATTCATTCTCATTGTGGTGCTGTGGTATGGTGTGCTGGTGTGCACGTGATGTGGTGTAGTGCGGTGATGCAATCTTGTGGTTGTGCAGTGAGGTGTGGTGGGGAGTTATTTGCTGTGGCACCGCAGTGTAGACTGATAGTTTTCTCCTACTTTGGTGTTGTGTTGAATGGTGATATGGTGCAGTCTAGTGCAGCGGCGTGTTCTTTCCGTCGTGTTTGACAATGTGGTGTTGTGGTTGTTTACTCTCACTCTGGTGTTGTGATGTGTAGTGTTCTGGTCGCGCCCTGGCGTTCTGTTACAATGTGGTGTGGTGATGTATTTCAGTTGTGGTATGATGTATGATGTGGTTCCATACTCTTAACTTGGTGTTGTGGCACAGTATGGTGTTGTGGTGCAACGTAGTGGTATTTCTCGCCGTGCTGTTGTGTTGAACTGTAGTAGGAGTATGCTGGTGTATTCCGGCTATGGTGTTGTGGTACAGTGTGATGTCGTGGTAGTGTGATTTGGAGGTGTGTTCTCGCCGTGGTATTGTGTGGTAGTGCAGTGTGGTGATGCTTAATGGTTGTGGTGTACGAGATGATGTTTCTCGTCGTGGTGTTGTGTCGCAATATACTGTAATGCCACAATGTATTCTGGCTGTGAGGTTGTGATACGGGATGGTGTTGTGTAGTGTGGTGGTGCTATGGCCGTGGTGTTGTGGTGTGGCGATGTATTCCGGCTGTGGTGCTGTGGTGTGGTGTCGGTAGCCTCAGAGGAGCCATCACAGCCTTCCTTATGGTAATGAGAAGCCTGGCGTTAAATTAATCCCTGGCTGGACCTGTCACCACAAATATTAGGGTGGGAGGGAAGAAGGGGCAGGTCAGAGGTAGAGAGGAGAGAGCGGAGGGGCTGAAGGTAGGGAAAGGGGGAGGGGAGGGGAGGGGACGGGAGGAGAGAGAAGAGAGGTGGGCAGAGAAGAGGGGATGAAAGAAATAGGTAGGGAGGGTGTGGCAGGGTGGAGATAGGAAGAAGGAGTGAGGGACAGGAGGCATGTAGAAAGAGGGCTGGGGGAGGGGGGAGGCAAGAGCTATGTAAGGGAAGGAGAGGGGAGGGAGGCAAGAGCTAAGTAAGGGAAGGGGAGGAGAGAGATAAGAAGTATGTATGGGGAAGGGGTGGAAAGACAGAGGATAGGAGGGTGAGGCAAGGCAATGGTAGAAACAGGGGTTTGAAGGAAGAGGTAGATGGAGGGAGGGAGCAAGTGGTTGGTCGGATGACGGGGAAAAAAAGAGAGGGAGGAGCAGGACAGAGGTAAATAGAGGGGAAGAAGGAAAGAAATAGATCGAGCATGAGGAGGTGAAGGAGGAGAAGGGGCTAGGGGCCAAAGGTAAGCAGGGAGAGGGGAGGAGAGAGGCAGGTGGGGATAGAGGAAACAGGAGGATGGAGGAGGGGGGAAAAGGTGGGGGTAAAGGCGTGGGTGGTGAAGGGCAGCTGGAAGTGAGTCGGGATGCATGTTATATGCTTTGGGAGGGTGTGCCTACTTGGAGGAGAGCAAAGAGGTGAAGAGGGGGTGTATGGGAAACTGGAAAAGAAGAAATGTAGAGAAGGATGTAGGAAGAGGAACAATACGTAGGATGGAAGTGTATGTAAAAAAGCTAGGGAACAGTATGCGAAGATGCTGATGGGTAGAATGATGATTAAGGAAACTGAAAGTTGTAAAGTGGTATAGAAAGGCAAGGAGAATGAAGGTACTGAAGTTGGGTGAATATATAGGAAAGTTCCGAGTGATGAGTAACCGAGTTTGAGGGTGAATCAGGTGTAAAGTTTTGAATGGAAAAGTATTTTTGTAGAAGAAAGAGTAAGCGGGTTGTGAGAAGGAATGTTAAGGTGAGAAAGATGGTTGAAAGAAGGCAAGCACAAAAGGTGGAAGAATATAAAAGAAAGAAGACATACATCGGAATGTGGATTTTACGAAGCTGAAATGATAGATGAAAAAAATGATGAGGGCGGAGCTGTTGTCCATCAAGAAAACGAACTTACAAGTTGGAATCCATATCGTGAACAGTTTATACAGAAAAACCGTTGTAGTGATCATTAGTTCACAACATAAAAAAAAAAAGTATAACTGGTTTCATTATGCAATACAAGGCAACTCTTGCCTCGGGGTATTACAACACTATGAGAATAAAACCATAGAGGAAAACTTCTCCACGCCCACCAGTCATAATTGGCAAGAAAAAAGTGAGAAGGAGCATACACGTCGCACAGAAAATAGCACAGAAAAATTGACACTAGTATTAAGCCCTACAAATATACAGTATGCATTCGTGAGTAAGGCTCAAGCCTAAACCTTACGTAACTTATATCAGTCATCACCTGTGTTGTTTCCAAACCAGCCTCCCACTTTTATTATTATTATTATTATTATTATTTTACTAAGGCAGAATATTACTAATTTGAAACCACTTGTGCAAGTTCTCTTTTGCCTTCATACAGTGATCTCATTTAATGAAGCGACTTTATTATCGCCCGCCTTTACCAAGGCGGAGCTATAATGTTTTTGCCCGCCTTTGTATGTGTGTGTGTGTGTGTGTGTTTGTGTGTGTGTGTGTGTGTGTTTGTGTGTGTG
>JAGKTI010001706.1:8523-39490 GCA_018397915.1 Birgus latro
CTCACTCTTTCGGTCTCTCTCTCTCTTTCTCTCTCTCTCTCTCTCTCTCTCTCTCTCTAGGGACTGATTGGTTAAAGGGAGACTTGAGGTTGTACTTAAGATTCATGTTTAGCATGAACAGTAGTAGTTGATTTAGTTGTCAGCCATATCTAGTAAATAGAGGTACTGTTAGACTGGACCTACTGCTAGTTAAGTTTTACAGTGTTATGAAGTTAGTGCTGGGTCATCAGCATGGGACTGTGCTGTTATTAAGGTGGAGAGGTTGGTAGGTTGTGCTGCATATGGTAGAAAAGCGAGGGCAGTAGACACTTGGGTAGTATCCTGAATCTGTAGCTTTGGTATTGTCTTTGTGCATGTTCAGGATGTGTGGTATGTGGGTGGTGTAATGAAAGATATAATTGGTCGGGCAATGAATGATGGAGAACCTAATGTGAGAGAGGGTAGGATTTGGAATTTGCCTGTAATGTTCATTTCTGGTGGTACTGATCTTGATAAGATGGGTGGGAGTTGCAAGGTTTGGTTAATGAGTCTGGAAGTTTGTTTGAGAAATGGAAATCTGCAGGTGAATGTAGCAAAGAGTACAGTTATGGTTTTTGAGTTGCATGAAGCCTAAGAGTGCATAGAGGCTGAATGTTCAAGATGTGGAGAATAAGAGTCATCAAATATTTAGTTAGTTTGATGATCAAGAAAGGAAGTAATGAGGATGAAATGCAAGAAAGTGTGTAGCAGAGAAGGTTTCAGACACAATGAGGGCAATGAAAAGGAATAAGGAAGTGAGCTTGGAAGAAAAGTAGTAGTTGTATGACTACAGTATTGTGGTACAAGAAGCCTGGATTATTTTGGAAGGACACAAATGGAAATGAGTTATTTGAGAGAGAGAGGGAAGAAATAAAAGATCATTGCAGTGTTGATGTGGATCTGCTCAGAAGTGTAAGAAGTACCTCAAGAAGTACCTTAAGATCATTTGGCTGTATGGAGAAAATGGAGAATGAGATTGACTAGGACCCATATTGTCTCATTAAGGAAGTTCCCTAGCACCTCTACCATAGTGATTTTTTGGGTATGGTTAATATTCTTTTGTACATTATTTATGCAGCGTATGGAAATATTAAAAGGATTGATATAACACAAAAGTGTAGTACAGTACCGGGCATTAAGCAAAATAAATCTGTTATGAAGATGTGTTAGGGGGGTCCTCTTATTTGATGAGAATAAAGGCATAGGAGTACGTGTATGAGTGGGGTGGAAGGGGTTGATGGTGAGGGAGAGACTAGGGATGAGAGAAGGGGATAGGATGGACAGGTATATTATTGTAGATGATGTGAGTTGGAGGGAGAGCAGCCTGATGGTGGAGGACAAGGTAGCATAGAGGTGATTTGTCTGTGGCCACCTTTTCTGGGATTTGGGCATCTGGCTGTTGATGATAGAATTTGGTAAAGTACTTTGGGGCTATCGGCTAGAGAGAGTCGCATATTGTCGTTCTTCCCTGTATGAGATTTTGGCTGTCAGGGTGTGGCTTGGTACTGTATTGATATCTTTGTTTACATTGCCTTTTTTTTGTTTGTGTGTTTAAACCTTTTAATATTAGTTTTATCAGCTTTAGATTAAATGTCAGGACCAAATTGCCTAGCTCTGGGCTTCTTCGCTCCTCATGGGGCAACGTAGGAATTGGATGATGGATGGATGAATAGAAAGGTGTGTGGTGGTTGAGTGCATGTGTCAAAGTCCTTGTTGGAAATTAAATAGAACAGGAATATGGGGGAAGGGTGATATTAAGACCACTCTTCCTATGATTTTAGATGGCATATGAAGCAGAGATAATTGGTCTTGACAGTGATGGACTAGTGGGGAATTTTGCATTGCTTGAGTTTGGGAATGATTGCTTCTTGTTGTAGGAATGATTACTTCTTTTTTCCATTGTCACATGGTTGATTGGGTCTAGGAAAAGTTGAAAATTTCAGTGAGGGAATTTACAAGTGTGAGGCTGAAATGTTTTAGATGGATTTTTGTTATGTGGTCTGGTCCTGTTTGGAATATTTTTCATCCATATTTTTTTCTGGATTTGTTTTAAGGTTAATGGTGAGGGTATTTGTGTGCTACCTGTGATTTTTTTTTTTGGGGGGGGGGGTTGAAGATTGTTTCAGCATATTTTTAGTTAATTGTTTGCTTTTTCTTCATGCCATAGATGGTGCTCATTGTTTAATAAGATTTAAGTGGTTTGAGGGGGTGAGTTTTTGGATGTGTGTATGATTTTTATTTTTTTCCAGATTTTTTTTATTTTTAATTTTTTTTTTTTAAGGTCAAGGTTATCCACAGTTTATGTGGCTGTATTGCCTTTAAGTTTTGACCATTTGATTGGAGGAGTTTAAGATGCATATCACACTGATCACAACACAAACAATCTTTCAACATAACCTCAGCATTGTCTCTCAGGGCAACTGGTTGAAGTTGCAGAGTACCTGTCATTCTTAGGTTCGAATCCAGCTGAGCCTGCAGTTGCAACATCAACATGGATTCTGCATATTAGGGTCAGTTCAGTTTTTTGCTTTTGTATGTCTCCAAGATTTGTTTTATGTAAGGGGAGAAGTTGGAGTTGATAACTTGGGATATTTAAGGAATTACTGATACTGACTACAGTGTCGTCTCTTTTGATTGATTTCATTGTTACTTGTTGGAATAAGTTTAGTTTAAAGTTCTAGTGCTTTTTCTTTTTGTTGAATTGTGCTTAGTTAATCATCTTGTTATTTAAAATGATATTCCAGTTTTTGGCTGAGTTGGGTAGACTATGGTACTATCTGGGTGATTTGAATGGCTGTGGTTCCTTTGCCTTTTTTGAAGGAACAGTACCTTGCTGTGGCAGTGAAGCATGTTTCAATCTAAATTGTCCAAGAGTTTGTTCTTTTGCAGCTTAATGGAGGAATAAGACTGTATTGGGGCTAATTTTTTTCATATCACTTCCCAAACAATGTATTCTAGTGTTAATCTTTTTTCACACACAGCATTCAAGATAATGATAAGGCTGTTTTAGGTCAGATTGGAGTAAAATAGTTTAGTGTAGGGGTACATAAGGTAAAGTCAGGGAAATTTTTGCTTCTTTATGTCTGAATGTCTCATGGAGGGGGGAGGTTGTTGCTCACGTGATCAGATATGACCTTCATTTGCCTCTTTATTACTAGAGGTCTGACTTAACTGGAATAAAATTGTCATATGGTATCACGAATAAAAATAAGTCATCAGATTGTAGGGACTAATGGCAGCTGCAACCAAGAAATTATTTAGGTCTCCTCCTCAAGCTCTATGGGACCCTGAAATGAGTCTGGTATCACATTGCCCTCACAAATATTAATCTGTCATCCAATTCTGTATTCCCCCATCAAGACTGTAGGGACCTGGAGCTCTCAGTGCAGAAATTTAGCATGAGTGACCGGTTGCTCTCTCCCTCGGACTCTAACCCTCATGGAGTCTTTTGGGTTGGAGTACTTTAACCCTCGTGCACTTCATCTCTGTTACAGCCCACACCAACCTCTCAACATGGACTCATTCCTGCTTATATGTGAGGCCTACAGGCTGCTTGGATAATTGAAAAGCTATTGTTTAGGTCTGATGTTATTTGTGAAATAGTTGTAGTTTAGGTTAAATGTGTTTTACAAAAGATGCTGCCTAGGTTAGATGAATTTTAAGACATGTTATTTAGGTGTTTTAGGAGATGCTGCGGCAGTGTGGTTATTTTTTTTTTTTTTTTTAGATACTATTAAGGTATACAGTATATGTTGTATGAAAGATGCTCTTCAAGTTAGGTATGGTTTATGAAAGATAACCTGTAGATTAAATATACATTTTGTGAAAAGATTAGATAGACTCTATGAAAGGTGCTATTAGGTTAAATGTTTTATGAAAGATCCAATTCCAGTGTAAGAGATGCTGTGTAGGTTAGACATGATTGTTATATGGAGCAGTTGCAGAAATATGAGGCAAGAGCAGACTGGCATGGAAATTTTGATGTCAAGAAATGGTAACCTAAATCAGCAGTTGCTTTATTGAATATCTTAGGCAAGGTTTAGCACTGTGAATCAGATAACAATTTATTGTTTTCTTATTGTCCCTGAAAGGTTTTACTTACCTCTTGGGACACAGAGGGGTTAATGAAGATGATATTTAGTTGTTTCACTATCAGATGGCTCCCCTAACATAAATAAAATTGTCTGGTGGTTGGAATAAAGAAACATAAATTATGTTTTGGAAGAGGTTACGGTGTGTGCAACATTGAAAGCATAAAAAATTACTTTGGTATTGTTGTGAACCCAGGTTCATCTAATCATCAGTGGATTGCAGGATGAAATTACCCTTCTGCAGTCCACCAGCATCCTCTTGGGATAGGGAGAGAGTTGGGGGACAGTTGTATATTGGTGCCAACATATGAAGGCATCCCTCTCTAGCAGTTAAGAATGCTTAATAAAGGTAGAATTGTCTGCAGTTGCCTCATGTATCTGAAATTGCTCCACTTGACGGTAGATGCTTTGAATTGAAGCACCCATGACCAGAGTGGGTAAAGTGCCAGAAAAACAGAATGGGAGAAAAATATGTTTAACACCTTCATTCCAATGATGTTTTTATTTGCTTGCTGCTTGCCATATGTGGTAGGTAGGGATGCCCACTATCCACTCACTCGATGTAGTGCTACTTTCAGGTGGTTCAACAGTGACATGCTAATTGGTTGCTAGTCCAAGAAACCATTCAATACACCAGGATGGTTGACCTTATAGCCTGGGATGCCACTAACCCTGCAACACTAACCTTGATCCGACTTTCACCAACACTAACGTGGGGTTGACTGAACCCCATTTTTTTGGAAAATGAAAAAATACTGATACTCTTGATCCGACTTTCACCAACACTAACATGGGGTTGACTGAACCCCATTTTTAGAAAAGGCAGACAAATAGTAACAATTAAAATTTATTCATTTACATGGCATACATAGATAATATAGCCTGAAAGAGAAATTGCTTCGTTTTTTAAGGTTCCAACATGCTGGCATACGTCGGTCATGGTCACCTAATGGCGGCTCTCCCTGCTGCTCGATTTATGGCAGCCTCCCTGTTCAGTCCCTTAACCCTGAGGTCACACTCAATGTCTTCGTCCCATGTCTTTCTCGGTCTACACCTCACAACCCCTCCCCCAGTATTAACACTTCTCACCTTCTGCATCCAATTATCATCCCCCATCCTCTCCACATGCCCAAACCACCTCAGCCTACCTCTCCTCATTACAACACCAATACACTCCAGTCCCATCCTACCTCTCAACTCGGCCTTGCACGCAGGGATGCACTGCACATCCACCTAATCATTGTCATTTCTGTACGTTTAAGCCTGCACAATATCAGTCTCACTCAAGTCTATTCTTGTCATAATACCTCTACACACTAACATGGGGTTGAGTGGACCCCAAGCATACTTTTCAGCACACACAAAAAAAGCAAGCTGCACTGCACTACCTCCTTTCACAAGCAGTTGTAGTGGACAAAGTACTGGGAGACCCAGCACATTGGGCCCCTTATCTCCCCATGAACGGTGTTATCACCCCCCGGGGGGGGCTCACCTCTACCCCATGTTGGTGTTACAGGGCTAAGGACATAATGGTATGGCCCCATAACTACCATCAGGATAATATTTAGTGACAGTGCCTCGATGTATGGAGAGCTGCCATCCCATCAAGTGAAAAGACCTATATTGTGTAAGCTGTGGAAGCATGGTCAAGGGTCTGTAGAAGTAAATGAATGAAAATGTTGTTGCTTCTGCCAGATAAATTCATATTAGGAGAGCACTTAAGTAAGAGAGGTTAAGGAAGGCTACATAATTATAACCTTGTCTGTCTATCTATTGCCAGATGCCTCAGTCCCACAAGGGGTGGCCACAAACTAATCCCCTCCATGTTGCCCTGTCCAGGAGCGCAGCCAGAAATATAATTTTGGGGGGGGGGCCACGATGACTAACCATGAGAAATATAAATACACAATTCACTTCATCATTTGGGTTGATGTATGGCAAAATCACCCATCTTGCTGATTTTTTTTATTACCTCAAAATTCTAAAAAAACATAACTTCAAACAGTCACACACTTCCGAACAGGTTAAACAAGGAGCCATCCGACGCTTTTTTTTGCCATAATCCACATCACGGTATTTTCTCTCTTTAGGGCATGCATGCAACCTGAATATAAGAAATATCTACTTGTTGACATCCAGAACCACCATAATTATAGCAAACTATAACACATAGTAGTATATAATGCATGAAAAGTAGGTTTTCCCTTGTGAAAATCATAAATGAAATTGTTGTTCCAATTCATCCTGGGTAAAAAAAAAAAAATATTGGGCTAGTCGGGACAATTGTCTATTAATCCTTCAGCACTGCTGTGCCATAAAAATGCATTTTCTGGATAAATCACAAGAAACCATAACAATGGAAAACTTCACCCACCCAAAACTAGACCTTTAGCTCTAAAACTGACTGTGGAAGAGAAAAGTTGGCAAAATATGTTTTCAAAAATGAAATTCTACAAACGTCAAAATGCTACCCCTTCATATTTGCACATTTTTCATGCATTATTCGTGGTTCTATAGAAAACTAGTATTAACGACAATTGTAAAGTTGGGGCAGGGCTGTTGAATGGGCACCATAAAATGGAAATGTCTTGGCATTTGGCATTGCAGTGCCCACTGTTCCATCTCACCCCATGTCCCGCACCGTCCCAACTCACCACACTGAACGCTAATGTCTATGAAAATCCGTCTTCACTTAGTTCATTGATGATTAGTTTACTTCAGTGATGGTTGCCACACAGAACACAGGTAGCTAAAGCCTGAAGTATATCACAAGGAAAATCTTAAGCAATCATTGGCTTCCAGTTTCTGCATGCACCTACACTTATGTAGCGCACATGTCATGACATTATCATTTGTTACTGGCAGTAATAATATCCTCTACAATGTAATGCATTTGGTAAACATAAACTGACCTTTTAGAGCTTGAACTCGTGAAGTCCAATATACTTGACTGCTGCGGCTGCTTCTGTTTCATAATAAAGTGATCCGGGTAAACCCACGGAATACGACTTATCACTTCTTGTCACAGTAGCGTAGTTGGCAAGTTGTATGGACTGGTCACTGGTGCGACACGATATGATGAGAGTCGACTGATGGCGCAGGCAGGTGATGAGCGAGTGACACTCCACTGATGGCCGGTAAACGTTGCCACGATAGTTTAGTTTTCTTGCCAGTTCTGCCACATGTAGGCCTGCATACCCATAGGTACTCCTAACTAGTTGATTGCATAAAGCTATTAATTTTGGAGTTTCCCGTTTTGAAGATAATGTGTCATAAGGTATATAAAAAAATTGATAATTTCGCAGATCGGGCCACATTTGCTTGCTTTCCTGCCTCCTCTCCTCACCCATCCGGGCGCCAACAGCTCCCCATGCATAAATTCGAATATCTGTCTCGCACCTAAATTAAGTCTTAAAAAAGTATGTGTTTAGTGGTAGGTGGTGGCGACCATCATCCACTCACTTGATGTAGTGCTGCCTACTTCTTCCTTAGCCTTTATCATTCTCTTTCTGAGCCTGCCCTCCTCTCTTCCTATTTCTCCCATCTTTCCTGTCACTTCTTATTGCTTTTCTTTCCTTTACAGGTGGCTTTACATTGAGTGACAAGCCAAATGGTTTCCTGTAAACCAAGAAACCATTTACAATGCTGGGTGGTAACTATATAACCAACCCATATGTGCTCCCTATGTGTCAACAAGTGGGTTGGTGGAGGGTTAGTGCCCCTCCCTGTAAAACAAATAACTCAGAGTCAAATGGCCACCCCTTACGGGATTATGGAGTCTGGCAACCGATAGATAGATAGTGTACAAGACGTTTTACTCAGAATTGCATATTTTTTCAGTTCTCCAAATATGTGACTTACTGAGTATTACACTCTGAATTAAACAAGTATTCGACATTTAAAATTTGCAGTCTATTCTCAAACACAGGTAGAAATTTCGGGTGGGGGGGGGGCCGTGGCCCACCCCTGGCTGTGCCACTGGCCCTGTCCCCCACCATTTCACTGCCCTTCCTCCAGCTCACCCCCCCCCTTATACCCTCCAGTTCTAAAAGTCTATCCAGGTGAATATATTATTCTGGAGATAGCAAGAATATAAATTAAAATACATCATTGGACTGAAGGGGTTAAGTTTGCCATAATGTAACCAGCAGCAACTCAGGAACCAGTATAGATATTGGAGGAACCAGTATAGATATTGGAGTGCTTTAAATGCCATGTTAAAAGGTTCGTTCTCCTTGGTTAAGATGTCATAAAACCTCCCCTTAAGTGATTTATTCTGCCTGTTACACCTTCAGCCCTCTTGTATGTTACTGATGCATAGTATGTTGATATTTAAAGGATCTAGCAACATACAAGAAAATATTAGGGTATGATAGGCAGGATATCACTTGGGAAGAGGTGTTAAGAAAGTTAAGGAAATAAATTCAATACGGTAAGCAATAGCAACATGGTAAGCATTTAGAATCGGCATGCTAAATGAATAGAATGTGATGTTAAATGCTTGTATTTATTGATGTAAAAATTTAAAATATTGAACCTCTTGTGTCTTGCAGTCATGTAATTTGCCAGAGAACAATGGTATTGTAGTTTGCCTGAAAATTACTGGTGTTTTCACTAATGAAGAAGTGGCTCATGAGGTTGGTGTTTAAGACAAGAGTATTTTCCTCCCTATATATTCCATTATTGATCTTTTAGCATATAATCAGTAATAGTTTTTCAAGGTATTCACAGCATTATGCAAGGTCACAGAGCCCAATAAACAAGGTAGGTTGTGTGCATTAGTTAATCAGTGTTATTTAATGGTAGGTTAAATGGATCTTTTGTGTGCTGTACTGATTATTTTGTGTAATGGAAACTGCCTTAATAGGAACTATTTTTAGATGTGACATAGCTCAAAAGAACAATCAGTCCTCATATAAAGTTTTCAGTATTTACTTCATGGTGAATTTAACAACTCTGTCCTCAGTTACTTGTGATTATGAATTAATTTGTGGTTAGAAATGGGTGTTGTGCTTTTACTACCTTATAAACTAGTAGTATTTTGCCAGCACATAATTTAGACTTTCAAGGCCCAAATTATAGGTAGCTTGGAAGGCTTTGTAGCAACTCTTCCTCAGTGAATGAGTTAGCTTGCTACCCCTCTGGCAAACCATGTTGATACTTGAAACATAACAGCATAAAAGAGGATATTAAGGTATCAGGTAGTAGGTGGGTGGTCACCACCATCCTTGGGAGGTACTACCATGGGTATGGTGTGGGGCCAAAAGCCTGGTAACTGGCCCTTTATAACACTCCCAGGCAGGGAACTCAATCACACTTACACATCAGTCAGAAGTCTGGGCTGAGACTGTTACACATACACATCTCTTCTGCACAGCCAAAATCTCTTCTCTGGAGTAGGCAGAACCCTTGAATGGCAGGTGACATAGGACAACTCCAAACTCAAGGGCCTAGGTTGGGTTGGTAACTGTGAGCTATATGACCAATGAAAAATTTGCCCAAAAATATGTATTGGTGGAACACGTGTGGTGCTGGAACTGCACCTGGTATCATTAGTTGTCATAAAAGGGGGGGGGGGGAGACACTGGATACATGCATTCATAACCAGGGCCTTAAAAAAAACAATTGTATTTTGCACAATAAATCTCCAAGAAAAAAGTTCTATGAAGCCTCCAGTGCCACTCAGAATATTATATCTAAGTGAGGATTGACTGTATGGAAAGTTTTGTTTATCAGTATGAAAATATCCTTGTACAGTATGTTATTTGGCTCAATTGTCTATATGTACATAAGTGTGTGTTTGGTCCTTTGAGTATTGTGTTGGTCACTTCACTGGGTATGCTGTTGACTTGGTCACTTTATGCTGTTGATATAAGTTGCTGGTTACATGAGAGAGAAATAAGGAGGGTATAGATTTTCAGAGAGGGGCAAATGATCATAAGGAGGGTTTTTAAATGAGAGGAAATGCATAGAAGATATGATAGAGAGGAGAGTAGTAGAGAGAAAAAGCATAGCCACCTGAGATTAGTTGGTTAGAGCATACACCGAGGAATTGAGCATTGTGTCTCTCCCAAGGGCCGTTAGTTTATGTCAGGAATTGCAAAAGTGGTACATGCTTCAACCAAGTCCTTAAACGTTCAGTGCCTTTGTCTTTCACTATGTGGGGAGCACATGGAGTCATAACTGCATCACCAGAGCAGCACAGAGTAGTAGTTAAGTGAGAGACACCTCTTCTATGGGTATGACCACCTCCAGACACAGTTGCTTTCCTACTTACGAACTTCTGGTAAAAAGTTTTCAGATGACAAACTTTCTCAAGAAGCACTTTATATTTTCACTGAAGTCTACGCAATCTATAGGAATAGCTAGGCACCCTTATCCTGGAGGGGGTAATCACATGCAGAATACTGAAAGATAATACCATATTAAAGTACTGCAGCTGCTAAAAAAAATCATCTCAAGCAGTTGGTATAGCAGTGGTAGTAATTCTGCCAGTTTTCACAGTATTTACCAGTGTAATATTTGGCCTGCAATATTGCTAAAATTTGACTAACAAAGGTGTTTTGCCACCTGTTTCAGTATGTGCACCAATGATTATACAGTATATATATGGTGTCAAGTGTTATTGAAATTCAACTTGAAACTTTTTGGCAGAAACAACTCTGAGAACCAATGGGAAGTTTGTAAGTAGTGGAGCAACTGGACTATTCTCCCCTTTTGGGGGGGGGAGGGGAGAATGTCACTGGGGGTGGCTGTAATTATCCCAGTAATGCACCTCAGGAGCTGTTTTGAATGACATATGTATTCAGTGTCAGTTTTATGCCTACAACATTTATGGCTCAAGATTCGGAGCTGTGAACTACTGATCAGGTGTTTTGACCCTTCATTAGGGGCCTCACAGAATGACAAATCAACCAAGTGCCGGCATTGGTTGATTTGCCTTCTGACGCCGTGGGCCTCGGTTTTAGCGGACATTGGTAGAGGTCAGCGTTTCCCATCAAAAACTTGAGCGCGGTTCAAATTCTTGATGGGAAAACAGTAGAAATGTGACCATATGCGCAGAGCGGAAGGGTTAAACTTTTCTTGAGTAATAGAGCTCCTGAGGTGCTAGATGATAAATTGACTGGAATAATTGTTTAATGTTAAGCATGCATATGGCTTGTTAAATGCTTACCAGTGCTCTGAGTGACTGGTTAACTTTCCAACTCCTATGACTCAACACTAATCAGATTGCCTGGCATTAGGCATAGTTGGAATAGAATACAGTACTTGAATTTTTCCAACTGCGAGAGGGTGAATTATGATAGTATGTTTCGGTATTCACTCTCGGGCACTTATGACAACTAAATTCTAAGCGCATCACCAGCAGAGAAAGGGTGACTTGCAATAGTTTTTGAAACTTTTAATTGCTGGGCTTCTTGTCAGCCGAGCAAGATTACTGGTAGCAGTTTTTTCCTAGTATTTCCTGTGGTTGAACAAAATTCCTGGTGTAAGTTCTTTCTTGAAGCCTTAACTACCCATACTAAGATTTCTCTCAGTTGTTTGGATTAAATACCCAAATGAACCAACAGTGGTGAAATTAAGGTCATTTCTTTACAAGTGGATGGAGATTGATAAATTGATACGGTAGTTGAAAATCCAATAAAAGTGGAGATGGTAGAAGAAGGTTGTAGTTTTTTTCTAAGTGGCTCTAGAGATTTCCCAACTCCTCTTCCTCAGCTGTTTATTCTGCCTGTTACATCCAGTATCCTCTTGTATATTGTTGATACATACTATGTTGATATTTACACAGTATATATAACATGTAAGACAGTGTTAGGGTGTAATATGCAAAATAAACAGGAGGAGAGATGATAATCATGATTCCTTCTGTGATCTAAGAACAAGAATGAGATAGTGTAATGATGGAGTTTTATTTTTGTAGAAGTAAAGTTGATGGGATTAATAAGGAAAGAAATTGAGAATAAAGATGGGGAGGGAAAATCATGCCCTTTCTAGCTTATTTGCAGCTGTCCTTAGTTAGGTTTCTTTATCAACTTCCTGACCTTTTTTGCCCTCCTGAGAATGGAGTGAGTGAAGATCCAGACACAAGGAGAGCGAGAATTATCAACAGCATGCCCATGTCCATACAGTATTAATTTTTAAAAACATCTTTCCCAGAAGTCACAATTGTAATGACTATTTTTTTTAAGTTGTTAGATAGTATTTTTTGTGTAAGGTTCATTGTATTTTTCATAATGTTAGGTTAATATAGTTTTATTTTGCCATATCATGAAAGCATAGCTCGGCGGTGTATCGTAAGACGTACAGATGCATTTTCGTGAGCTCCTTTAATGCATGAGATTCCCATAACTTGAAGAAAATAATTATAGACTTAGTAAAAAGTATAGAAGTAGTTTGGATAAGACCAAAAATGTAAATTACAGCAAGATTACATTATTACATTTAAAGCTGATTTGCCAGCTCCCCCAGTTTTCAGGACCACTAACATGGAAAAAAGTTTTGCAATAATCCATGGCTTATAATGAGGACTAACTGCACTTAATACACTGTCATTGTTGTCATACTCACCCTGACCCTATTCCCATTGTTATAAAGTGTTCTTGTGCATTTCATATGTAATAGGTACATTAATTAATAATGATGATGGAAAATGGTTACAGGGTGTCTGTCTGTCTATCTACGAGTATTGCCAGATGCCTTAATCCCATAAGGGGTGGCCACAAACAAATCACCTCCATGTTGCTCTGTCCCTTGCCATTTCACTGCCCTGCTCCCAGCTCACACCCCCCTCTCTCTTATACCTCTCCACTCCATCCCTTCATCTCATCCTTGGTCTCCCCCTCCCTCTCCCCCCCCTCCACCTCACTCACATACACTCTCCTCGTCAGTCTCTCACTCTCCATGCTCTCCACATGGCCAAACCACCTTAATGTGTTCTTCCTAACGCTTCCTATCACATCCACAACACAACACTCCTTCACTTCCTCATTTCAGTCTGTCTCTCCATGTAACTCCACATGCTCCTCTCAAATAACTCATTTCCACTGCTCTCACTCTTGATTCTGTCCCTTCAACATGGTCCAAGCTTTACTTCCATATGTTAGAGTTGGTATCACAATACTGTCATGTAGCAGCTTTTTCACTTCCATAATCACTTCCCTGTTTCTTATTACTGCTTTCAGGGAATCAACAACCTTTCTTCCCTGCTGCACCCTTTCAAGCACTTCACCCTCTAAATTTCCATCCTTACTCATCACACTACCCAAGTACTTAAATGAACTCACATTCTCCATATCTTTCCCATTCAATCTCACTGTACATTCAATGACTTCACTTCTCTCGAAGACCATCACTTTACTCTTCCCTACATTTACCTTTAGATTCCGTTTCTTACACTCTCCCAAACTCATCTACCAAGCCTTGCAGCTCCCCTTTGTCTTCACTTAACAACACAGTATCATTTGCAAACAACAGTACAGGGAGTTTCCAAACACTGCCCATTCTCACTAGGGCTGCTCCAACAACCACTGCCCTACCTTGTATCTCTTTTATAACCCCATCCATATACAGATTGAACAACCATGGAGACATGACACATCCTTGTTTCAATCCAACCCTCAAATGGAAAAATTCACTCAGTTCACCATCCACACGCACTGCAGCCATAGGACCCTCATACATACTCTTCACAGCCTTCAACAACTTCCCATCTACTCCATATATTCTTAAAACTTCACAATCTTTGTCTATCCACCCTGTCATATTCTTTCTCCAAATCCATGAAGGCTGCATACAACTTCTTTCTCTTCTTTAGAAACTTTTCCACTAAAGATCTAAGAATGAAAATCTGATCTACACAACCTCTTCCCTTCCTAAAACCTCCCTGTTCTTCTCCAACTAATTCCTCTGTTATTTCCCTCTGTCAGTAAGTATCCTACCATATACTTTTCCTATTACACTAAGAAGGCAAATGCCCCTATGATTACCACACACTTCTTTTTCCCCTTTTCCTTTGTCTATTTATCTATCTATCTGTTGCCAGACGCCTCAATCCCGAATGGGGTGGCCACAAACAAATTGCCTCCATGTCACTCTGTCCCCTGCCATTTCACTACCACGCTCCCAACTCACACCCCTCTCTCTCATATACCTCTCCACTCCATCCCTCCATCTCATCCTCGGCCTCCCCCTCCCTCTCGCCCCCTCCACCTCACTCACATACACTCTCCTTGTCAATCTTTCACTCTCCATCCTCTCCACATGCCCCTGACTTCCAGTCCTCCAGGACTCTACCTTCCTCCCAGGCCAATCTGCACACCTTTCACATCCATTCTATTACTATCTCTCCCCCATACTTCAACATTTCACCACACACTCCATCAATTCCTGGGGCTTTCCCCATTTTAACTTCATTGCTTCCACAACTTCCATCCTACTGATTTCTTCCACTCTTCCCACATCATTCCTTCTCCCAGCCATTCCCCAGACACTTATACTTGCATTACTTTCATTTACAATGTTCAACAATTCATTAAAGTGTTCTCTCCATCTGTTTACTTTTTCTCCCTTCTCTACTAGTTATCAACCATTTCTATCTTTCACAACCCCAACTACTTTGGCACCCTGTCTAACTCTTTTTACCTCTTTCCAGAACATTTTCTTACATTCCCTTCACTTCGCACTCAAATTCCTTCCAAATTTCTCATCCAGTCTCTTCTTACTCTCTCTCACTAATCTTTTCACCTCTCTCCTCCTCTCTACATACATCTCTCTCTTCCGTCTCTCAGCTTGTTCGATGCCCCTGTTCCTCATCCACTCACTACATGGTTTCGTCTTTTGTGCCACAGCCTCTCTCACCTCTTCAGTCCACCATGCTGTTCCCTGAACCCCCTTTCGTCTTCTCTTCATCCCACACACCACCTCACATGCTGCACAGATTTCTTCTGTGAATACCTTGCACACACCTTCCACGTCCCCCATCTGCTCCAGTCTATATTTACCCAGTCGCTCCTCCACTTCCCTTTTATATTCTGCCTTTTTTCCATCCTCTTGTAACTTTTCTACCCTCCTTGTTAGAACTACTTCCTCCCATCCTTCCCTTCTTCTCTTTCTCCATTTTGTTTGGACTTAATTCAGACCACCACCAAGTGGTGGTCCGAAAGTCCACTCCCCCAAACCTCTATATACTCTTGCATCCATTACAAACCTTCTCATCCTTTCATCCACACACACATCCAAGGTGTCAAAAACTCAGATTTTTCACCTTATATTGCACCAGTACAGTATTAGATTAAACAAACAAGCCATTTAATACTGGAGATCATACCAAAACAATGAATATACTTGGGAGAAAGGTATTTTTACATGTAATTTTTTATATTAGAGGCCAATGAGAGATGACCCGTAAGAGGAGTGATGGTCATTGTTCACCTTTACAAGTTTCAAATTTGCAAGCCTGTATTGAGAGATGCGCTATACTCAGTTTTTGTTTTGTTTTGTTTTTATCAAGGCGAAGATGCACTTGACAGGATGGTGATGACTAGCTGAATGCAACATTGTTTCATGATCTCTTTATTATTAATTGACAACATATATATGAGGGGGAAATTTGAGTTAGTAAATGTTATTTGGACATGTTGCATTCAGTCGGTTATCACCAACCTGTCAAGTGCATCTTCAATTTAAAAAAAAAAAAAAATCAGAGTATAGAGCAAATGGGGTGAGGAAGGTGCAGAAAAAGTAACTGTAAATGGGTTAAGAACCAGGAAAAGGAAAAACAAAAGTATAACTGAGTAGAGTACCCAGTAGCAACAGGTCGCAATTTTCACTCACAGCTGATGCATTTAGAAGTCTTGGGTCCATAATAGTATTTGGCACATTTCCCTGGCTTGTTTGCTTTGGCTTTGGAGCTGTATCTTAATCTGTTTGTTACTGAATGTCTGTCTGGCAAGTGTATATTAAAGGCACATCAGTTTCCAGAAAAAAATGACACAAAAATGGTTAGGATTATGAAGTGGATCCAAAATTAGAAGAGTGAATGGCTGGTTTATTTACTGGGTGTGATGTTGATAGATCTGCTTTCACATATTTTTTTCTTTGCTTCTGGATCCAGTCACATTCCATCTAGGTAGGAATAAGGGTGAGCATGAGGATGACTAATTTAAAAGCAGGTATAAGCACATAAACTCTTGGCTCAGATGAAAATATAGCATTTGATGTTAGCTTTAATTCCTAGGTGTACTATGGAAATGTTTTTTTTTTTTTTCCCCTAGGATTATTCTTGATGTAATAAATTTTTTTTGCCTGTGTCACCTTGAGTAAAATGTTAAATTTCACAAAGTGCAGCAGGTTGGCCTAAAGCACTTAGAAATAGGTACTGGAGGGGCCTTATGAGTAAAGTTACCATATCCAGTGTCATGTTACACAGTAGTACAAAGGCCTAAGTTTGACATAGCATTGGCCCTCTCATGGTTGGGATAATCAAAGCACTATACTCTTGCTAATGCCAGATGATGTGATTCACCCAAAAGTCACGGGCACCTGATAGTTAAAACTGGTACCATAGGTGGTATGTTATGTGAAATACATTCATCTCAGACTTGAATATTTACAGCACTCTTCATGTGCTATATCACACTCAAAGTTTGCATCATTTCCCAGTGATATTGTGTAAGCATATTTTATTATGTTATGTGATGCTTTACTTAGAAGTAATACTGTGTTGTTGGTCAAAGGCATTGTTATTCATGTGTATACTGGATAATCAGCCTCTTTCTGCTTGTGCAATAAAATATAATGCTTCCAGGACAGTAAAACAAGCGAGTAGTGTGTATAGTACGAGGTATATTTTATAACAGATAACTGATAATAAATAATGTTAAGCATATTTTTTTAGTTTCTGTATTTCCCTTTTCATTATTTGATGTGTAATATTCGGTCAGCATGTGGCCGTTACATCCCTGTAACAATGTCGTAACTGTTTGTCTCTTCTTGCTGTCATATGATTCTACCCAACTAATAATTTGTTACTCTTCTATTGACATATCATTTTCTCCTATGTTTGTTTCTCATTTTTAGTCTTCTGTTCTACTTCATTTCTCTTAAGTTTCTTATCAGTCCTTGGCAGTCTTACATACTAAAGTGGAGAAGAAAATTCGTAAGTAAAATAAATTTGATTTATTTACAATCACGTACAAGGAACATGCTCACAGTAAGAAGTAACATACAGAGTCTTATAATCAAGAGTAATGTATTACCTGTCATGGCAAAGTCCCCCAGAGCTGATGTCCAAAATCTGTAATAGAAGAGATATTAGTAAAAGAAAGGAAGAAAGATGCAGTAAGAGAGACATTCACACTGTTGTGCAGGGGTGGCTGTGAGCCGGACCAGCCCCAGTACTAACACCTCCACCAACCTGTCCAGCTGACTTAAGTCACCTCAACTATCAAGGTGGTGGTGATGGACCCCAGTGAGTGAAGGTAGTGGCAGCTGGCAGTAGAGTACCAGCCACCACACCTTCACACACCTGAGTCCAACACCATCCTGTCCAGTGATGGTGGTGGGAGGCAGTGGGTGCTCCAGCCAGAAGCTTCTAGAACATTCTAGAAGCTTCTAGAAGCTTCCACACACCCACTGCACTTCCACCACCACCACCCTGTCTGGTGATGGTGGTGGTGGTGGGAGTGCAGTAGGTGTGGCAGCCAGAAGCTTCTAGAACATTCTAGAAGCTTCCAGAAGCTTCCACACACCCACTGCACTCCCATCACCACCACCACCACCTTGTCTGTCTGTCTTGTGATGGTTGTGGTGGTGGTGTGAGGCAGTGTGTGTGGCAGCCAAAGACTTCCACACATACTGCACTCACACCACCACCACCACTCTGCTTACTGGTGATGGTGATGGTGGTGGTAGTGAGGGGGGGAAGACAGTGTGTGTGGAAGCAGTCTCCACACACACACTGCACTTATGTCACTACTACCACCACCACCACCACAAGCTGAGGTAATCAAGTCAACCGTCAGTCTGGTTGGAGGTGTAGGGGGGGGGACCTGGAACTGGCCAGGTGGGGGAAGAGACAGAGAAAAGCTGGGAGAAGAAGAGAGAAGCATGAGATGAGAACCGGTGGAGGAGACAGATTGCCCCCCCGGCCCCATCCCCGACCCTTCCGGGAAGGCAGTCTGTCTGCCTGGGTCCTACCTATCCCCATCCCACCCTTCCCTCCCCCCTCCCTGCCCTCCCCATCCCTCCCCCCACCACCCCTGCACAATACACTCACACAGGCTTGTATTCTCACCAGTTAAGGAGGCCACAACCACCACTTCCTTATTTTTTATATAACATTTTAATTATCTTGTATGTTATTAATGGAAAGACATACTAACATAGAGATCAAAATGTGATATGTAAATTATTATATCTGTATACATAATAATCTCTCATATGTTATTAATGGAAAGACATAATAACATAGATATCAAGATGTAATATGTAAACTGATGGTTCAGGAAGAGGTGTGGGGCCTCTGAGTCCAGAGAATACAAGCCTCAGACACACACAGAAGAGAAAGAGAGGAAAGAGGGGGAGGACCGATGACTCTGAGGCAGCTGGGAGTGGCTGCCTTGAGTTTGCTGGGTTGCTTTGCTGGCCACACCTGGAAAGAAGGTGGAGAGGTGAAGGGAAGGCAGTAAAAGGGAGGGGGGGGGGGAGGGGGAAGGGTTGATGGCTGGTGCAACCTGAAAAGAAAAGAGAAACTGCTGTAGTCTTTTAATAGTACAACTGAGTGCTGATTATAAAAAAAATATACATGTAAATCATCACCATCATCATTGTAAGCTAATTACACACATCTGCATGGGTGGGGAGTGCCAAGACATAGCTTGTATGATCTCAGTGGTTACAAGACTAAGGCAATGGGACTGTCACATCCCTATGCCAACACAATAAGGCGTTTCCAGCCCTCACCCTCAGCACATCAAACTCTTCATTATGATGATGAAAGACTTTGAACGGCAGGGGATTATATATATCATTCATTAACTTCTACATTACCAGATCTAGAAATAGCAAGAATGACTGAAGGTGTGAAAAAACAAAAATAGTTCCCCTACAGATGTCATTACATGATGAGATAAATGGTACAGCTTGAGTTAAAGTACGGTAAATATGGCTCATTTCAAAGGACAATGTTCAAATCTCATACCTCCTTGCTTTTCTCGTGTTTGTTTCTGGAATATACCTCTTAGTTTTTAATATAAGAATGATTAGGATGATGGTGATGATGAGAATTTGTGAAAAAAAAAAAAGGGGGGGGGGGAGCTGCAGGGTCAAAGACTGTGAATTTGGAAGTACCAATGGGGGGAACTGACAAAGCCACTTTTTGTCACCACACAGGCATTATGAACTGTAACTGGAGAAATCATCTTAGACTCACACAGGCAAGAAGGGGCTGAATGTTAGCCTTGTCACTACAACTTCTGTGTGGCATTGCTCAGTGCAACATGGGGAGGGCATAACTCCCTCTGACAGGATTTAGTGAATGCAGTGTTTCTAAAATCACTAACAATTAGTTAAAAATGGAGTTTTGGCCTTGCAAACAGCTATCTTTTTCACTTTTAACTTCATGCGGAAGCACCACTGAGGAGGGGTCCCCAAGATAGATGGATGGGATATGAGATAGAAGGAGGTCCCAAATGCTGTGTGCCTGGGAATGTCTGGGGTCTGTAGCCAACTGACTAAAAAAGGATGGACAATAATGTAACTTGCACGGTTCTGCTAAGCAGCAAATCTGCAAAGTACTGGGGTAAATGCCGTGAGTCCAGGGTCATGCCCTGTAGGGGTCAGAAGAACGAGTGGTGCCCATCCAACCCAAATCCTCATGTGGCTGAAAACCACTTCCATGGTGTACACAGAAGGGTACAGAAATGCCATGTGCAAAGAGTTACGCGGTAAATGACTTATGAGTCACCCCTGAAGCTTTGCATAATGCAGCAGCCCCTACAAACTGTAAGATACCAAGCATTTCACAAAATAAATTAGGTATGGAGTACATGGCTCTCCTTGACACACACTCATGATGCCACATAAATTAACCCCTTAACCGCGGGTCGTCACTTCCGTGATGCTCGGGCGCAATGGATCATACTGCGGGGCGTCACTTTTGTGATTCTGTTTTGTTTTTAATTCGCCTGGGCTTTCAGGTGGTGACTTGTATCATCTATCAGCACTGCCAATGTCCAACAATAGTCAGAGCTGCTAATGTCATCAGTACTCCCATCCACTGTTGACAATTTAGCCATTTTTCCCCATTCTAGACTCCCCTCCCTACCTCCCCTCCATTACCCTCTCGTGTTGTCTACTCAGCCGCTCTGCGCTACGCAAATCTTCCTCAGATTTTTCCACTTATTTCATTAATTGAAATGAGCCCTATGCCCTATTCTTATACAAAATAATATATATATAAAAAAAATAAGGCAATTGATAGTGCCATACACCCGCAATTGGCTAATTATCACTTGGCAACATCCAACCTGCACTCGTTCGCTGATTTCCCCTGCTTTTTTCCCCGTGAAATATGCCATACGAGCTATTCTCGTAATATAAAAGTATATAAGAAAGGAAGGGAGAAGCCTGAGTGATATTTATATTCACCTGGAACTACCTACTTGATTATGTACTGTCTAGATTTCTTACGACTTATTTCTTAGCATATACATTAGCAGCTGACATTTTCAACTCTTGGCTACCGAGATACGTATCATTCAGTTCACTGCTGTCCTTCAAGGTGGAAAAACGACGTAGTCATGCCTGTCCTTTTCGGCCACTTTTGCACCCATTATAAAAGGCCCTGTGACCTCTAACCCTACTAAACATTGTGTGGGAAGCGGTAAAGGACTGTAGATATATATAAGTGTAATAAAGTACTAGAAATAATAAAGTGTGAGTGTGTATATGAACAAGAAATCACAACACGAACGGCGAATTAGCGTGAGTGGGAGGATCGTACGCGCTCGTATTTTACATTGCTTTCACAGTGTTTTTTTTTTTTTGGAGTATGAGTATGGATTCCAAACTACTTGGAAATCATTGAATAGTGTTTCTAGTGATAATATCAGGCAGTGGTATTCATATTATGGAATGTCAGGAAGTGTAAAGTGAAGACTTAGTTACCCAACTTCAGATGTCTCCACAAGTCCTACGGTAGTCGACGAGTGCTAAAAAAACGTCCCAGGAGTAAGCTGAAGGTATGTGCCATAAGCATAAGTAATCATTATATTCTAGGACTAATTGATTTTTGGCAAATATTTTTAAAAAGTCAGTCAGAGTGCGGATTTGCCCCATGGGATGGGCACGGCGTGCCTCCAACAACCCCACGGTTAAGGGGTTAAACACAAGACAGAGAGCCCTATGGAGAGAATGCTTTGACATCATGGTACAACAGAATAACCTGATGGCAGCTACATAGGTAGAAGGGAAGCTAAAAACCATCACCTGCAATGATGTGCCTAGATTGTACGAAACAACTGCAGTCCTCAGTAGCAGTACACTCATGATAAATAAAAAATAATGAAACTGGGTTGTAACAATTGGAAGACTAATAGTACTACAAAAAAGGCATTTTAAACAAAGAACTTATGCAATCTGTCTCCGAGTTATATAACATATGGAACCCGTCATGACCTGGTTCACAGACAGTGGTCATACACCTTCACTGCAAGCAATGAATGTAGAATCCATGACCTCCAGTGGCAACCAATGTAGAATTCCTGGGAGGGGTGTGACTCTGTGACTGAAGTGCCATGTATCAACAACTGAGCTCTTCATGACTATGTACTATAAAAGCTGCAATGCCCCCCCCCCCACCAAGTTTCTTTCTCTCTCCATGTGTGTGGGGGGGGGGTGATGTGCTGTTGTTCTGCTGCTGCTGAAACACACTGCACTGGTTTGTGGGGTGGAAATAGGTCGACTGAGAATACACTTATGGTGAAAACACATGTATGGAAAGGACAGGTAAGTCATCCCATGGAGATTGATTTTTTTTTGGAGGGGGAAGAGGGGGGAGGGGGGGAGAGAGAGAGAGAATATATGGATGAGGAACAAGTAAGTCTCACATGGGGGGAAACAGGTCCATGGGGAACAGGTAAGTACCATATAGGGAAAATGGGTCCAGGGGGAAAATAAGATACAGGTGAGTCCCACGAGGGGAATTGGACCTGTAGGAGAGGTAAGTCCCACATGGGGTAAACAGGTCCATTGGGATATAGGTAAATCCCATAAGAGGGAAAACAGGTCCATGTTGAAAAATAAGTTTATGGAGAAATGGGTCCAGGAGGAGAAAAAGGTTCATGGGGGAATAGGTCCCTGGGTGAAGTAAGTCCATGAAGGAAAATAGGTTCATTGGAAAAAAATAGGTACATCGGGTAATAGACCTATGGGGAAAAATAGGCCCATAAGTAAAAATAGGTTCATAACAGGTGTATGGTGGAAGAAGTCCATGTAGGCAATGAGGCCTAGTGGGAAAATAGGATCACTGGATAAAAATAGGTCTACAGGGAATAGGTCTATGTGAGAAAAATAGGTTTATGGTGCAAGTGCATCTAAGTGGGCCACATGATCCACTGGGTAAACATGGCCCCAAGTCAGAAAATAAGTCCACTGGGTAAAAACAGTTCCATGGGAGACACTAGGCCATGTGCAGAACAGGCATATAACAGGTCTACAGTGGAAAGAGGTCCATGGGGGAAAATGGACCCAAGTGAGACAACAGGCCCACTGGATAAAAACTGGTACTGTATATGAAAAATAATGTTCATGGGAGACAAGATATATGGTTAAAAAAAAAAAAATCCATGGAAGGCATACATCCATGGAGAAAATTGGTCCAAGTAGGAACAGGACTGGAGGGGAGGGGGGGGGGATGGGTGGGTTAGGGTTGACCCCTACGGTGTGCAGCTGGAGACTGGTAAATCTTGCTTGTATTGCTAACAGGGTAGTAGTAATCATGATCACAAAAACACTCAAAGTTATATTACAACTAAGGTCACAGTATCAAAGCTGGGTGTAACACTCACTGGCAGCACTGTTATACAACTGTACCAGCAAAAGGTACCATGTGAAGCATGCTTATCTGGGATGAAAGACCACCAGAACAGTCTTTACAATGCTAGTCAATGATGGAAAGTGTATGTGACCAGAATTATTGCACATGCCAATCACCAACACAGAATCCTTAGCCCTAACTGTATGGCACTCACTGTGTTCTGAAATGCAGATATACTCCTAACTAGGCATTTAATCCAGCAATGGGCCCCTATGGGAAAAGCTGGTCTTGCACCAGGGCTGAAACACAATGTGATGTAAAGTAGCAGAGATACTGCAATAAGAAAGATGTTTTTGCCCATTCAGAACCTTACTTTTGATATACAGCTGATGAGGCATTTGATAAAGGAGGGCTACACTGGTTATGTATTTCCTGGTGTAGCATGGTCTGAAAGATTATCGTATATGGCCTCTACTACCAAACACTTCAGGTGATGGACCCCTAGACTCTACCTGCTGGAATGGGTGTACTGTTATGCAAGTGAATCAGGTCACTGCTGGATGTTCTTCAATGGGTAGAATAATGCTCCACCCTTCAAGTGTTGCATGAGTTTGGGTAATGACATTAGTCAGGTCAATGAATACTAAAGCAAAGTACCTGAGGTGGCCTAAAGTAGAACTGAATGGCAAACATACTGCCATTAGCCAGGTAGATCAGTGACACAACCACCAGGGAAATCCATCTTGCTCTGTGATAGGACATGCAGGGACAAGAGTCAGGTTTCAGGTGGCTGTCGACTCTTTATGCAGTAATCAAGAGTCATGCCTGGTTTCCATGATGGTCATGTATCATACCCAAGAGGTAAGTTAACAACTTACAATATTAGTCTACTTCAGTGTTTATAATGAACGAATGGATAGGGGTCACGGACCAAAGGTTTGGACCCAACCTTTCTGAGATGTGTGGAGGAACCGATTAAGTCCTCCCCCTGAGTGACACCACCATCAGAGAATGCAGGTGTGTAACANATCATCTAATCCAGTGCTGCCCCATGAGAAGTGCAGGAGCTCAAGGCTAGGCAAATTGGTCCTGACATTTAAGATGTGACCAGCCTCACTCATCCTTGAGTGGCATTACGAGAGCAATAAACCCCAACCACCCCTTGGATATAAACCTGCACTGGCTCAGTCCGATTGCAGTGCTTTAATTGCCCACACAACCACAAGGCGCCATAATTTGGTTATATGGTTACCACCCAGCGAAGTAAATGGTTTCTTGGTGTACAGGGAACCATTTGGTTTATTGCTCAGTGCTGTCACTCATGCACAGAAAAAAGAAGAAAGAATGAAGGAAAGAAAGACTGAGGAGGAAGGATGGAAAGAAGGAAGAAAGAGAGGAAAGGGTAGGCACCCGACAGCAGCACTACATCGAGTGAATGGATGGTGAACGCCCTCACCAACCATTAGGAGAAAACAATGACTTATAAAATCCATACTGGTGTCTACCTAACAGGAAACCACACAGGAGCAGCAGTGGGGCAGAGGGAACTTCTCAGATGAATATAACCAGTGGGGTGGCTGCGAGAAAATACAGGACATTGTGTGTCCAACCTGACTGTAGCACTGTGGGTATCCTTGTGGGTGAAGAACGCAGTCCCTATAAGTGGGAGGAAGAAGAGAGAAGAAATGAAAGCACCTGCATACGCTGAATGTTAATGGTGGGAATAACCGTCCCATGGCAAGTATCACTGACAGATGAACCTGAGGGACTCAAAAGTAAGGATAAATTATTAACCAAACTGGATGTACCACCTAGAGGTGAAAATCTGATGAGTGGACTAGAGATCATGGACTAAGTGTTGAATGTGTGGCCAGTCAACTGGGAGTTGTTGACCTGGCTCTCCCTAAGGGCAAAATCTCTTTTGTAAAACCATGTCAGTGGTGATTAGTGACTACAGGGATGATGATTGTTCTGCATTATGAACACACGACATTGTGCTGGTATGTGCTGGCATCATCTGTCACTGCCTCTGAAGGTTAGTACTCCATAAAGGTAGCCATATGTCTTATACTGTAGTGGTCTAAGACTTTGTGAGAGCAGACACACAGTTAGCTGGCACTTGAAGTTTGATAACCTACTCAGTGTGGCCCCACAGTGAGTGTAAGCCACAGTTGTGAATGCATGCCAGGATGTTGTCTAAGGATGGGGAGTTGATTACCCTTTACAATGGGCAAAGGGCTGCCCTCTAGTCTGCAGGCATGATGAGGGTCTCCAGTGGTTGACAGTGAGGACACCTTAAGTCTAATAAGGACCAACAACAGGAAGATCTGCACATTCATCACAATGAGGATTATGATGTTTATAAAAGTTAATGAAATGCCCTGAGTTGGGGCAAACTATGTCAGTGGGCTGGTTACTGATAGGCATGAGCAGGGAACATGATATATATCTGGAACAAGATGTTGGGAATGGCATCACACAAATAATGTAGATGTTACCATTCCAGAGATCTAAGGCCAACTGTGCTGAATCAGAGTGAAAGGTGCTGATGGTCATGTGTCTGGTGGGATGTGGTACACAGGCGAGGGGCCAGTGTCAAGTGTCGATGATCAGTTAGTGGCCTCTGTTCAAGCTTGTGTTCAAAGGCAGCAATTTCCTGATCAATCCACACAAATGGTATGCTGAGGAAAGCATCAACCACAAGGCTGAAAGATGACAGACTGGAAGTGACTGGCACGAAGAGTTACTGAACATGACCTAGAATCGACCTCTATAGTACATCCATCTTACATGATCTGATTGCACCAAAGAGTGCTGAACCAGTGACTTACAATGATCTAATGGGAGGCATGACAATGGTAGACATAGGATTGCAAATCCCTATGATGACCAATACATTTAAGTCTACAACACCTTGTGAGATCTAATAATGGATACAAGAGCAATGCACTCTCTCTACAGCTCTGAACCTGAGATGATTCCTCCCACCACCATTTCTAATGCCTGTGTGGGGTGAAAAGTGGCTTGAAACCTCTCCCACTCAAGGTTACCTCCAAATGTGGGAGTGGAGTGAAAAATATATGCATTTCAATGGGCAGAAGTGTATACCAAATTTGAATAAGTGAAATTTAACAAATCTTATGATACTTTTTGATATTCCTCTTCAAAATAAACTAGCTTCTTGATAATCCTGCTCTAAATAAACTAACTTCTGCATAATCCTATTCTACATACACCACCCTCAGAAAATTTAAGATTCTCTAGTACTGTTGCCTAAGTAACACAAAAATACAAAACAAGAGTAACTCACCTGTATGTTACTTCATCTACACTGTGAGCATGTGTTACTAGTACATAATATAGTTTTCAGCAGGCTAAGTCAATTTAATTACTACTCATACACAATTATATCCTGGGAACATGAATGATTTCTGAACATGCATATAACGACTTCAGTCCTGGACAAGGTAACTGGAAATATGTAACAATAATTCTAATTTTATACTTTAATATGAAAAAATCTGGTCAATGTACAATGCCCCAAACCAGGGTATCTTTTTTTCTGTCTACTTAACTTTGGTAACCACTTATTTCAGCATATGTCTGTTATTTACAATTAATACAGCATAAAGATGTGCTTATATATGAAAGAATGTACATTTAAAAATATCTTCCATAAAAAGATGGTAAGGGGAGGCAAACTACTCACTGTGAAACTATCAATCACTTGGGTGCTGGAGAGGGACAATTTAAATGATGGTGCTCCAATCGGACTGAGCCAGTGCAGGTTTATATCCAACGGGTGGTTGGAGTTTATTGCTCATGTCATGCTACTCAGGGATGAGGCTGGTCACTCTCATCTTAAATGTCAGGACCAACTTGCCTAGCCCTGGGCTCCTATGCTCCTCATGGGGCAACACAGGATTAGATGATGATGATGATGATTTACCTGCCTGGTTATACAAACATTCAACTCTCTCCCCATTTCCTGAAAGAAGAATGGCATGCTGCAGGAGAAAGGCAACTTCTGTATACAGTCCACTGCCACTGGGTTCCTGTTCTGATAAGCCTGGGGTCACAACATGAACAACAAAAAGCTGGGTAATGATATTTGTTTTCAAGCATTGTACAGTTCCAGCCAATCAAAGTGACTGCCAAAAATCAGACTTAGCCTGCCTCACACATAATCATATACAGAAAAATGTGATCTCGGAGAGTGAACACAGGGAAAGTCTTGGTGGTGATATGACAATGCTCACTGCTCATCACTGGCCAGTGTGGGCAGAGGAGGTGATGTGCAGGAACCATCAGATGTGATGTGCGTAGTTGTGCTAGTGCTCTTCACAAACCATCACCTGAAAACATAACACATACAATGTCAAAGTAAGAAAATAAATAAATATATAGTAATATAATGGTTATGATTAATTCCTAACTATCCCTTTGCAGGTGGCAAGAGGGCTCAAGGCCTGGCTGCATGAGTCTAGATCATTTCAGCCACAGACCACCCTAGCACTGTCTTCAGTGATGGGGGAGAGGGGGCGGGGATCACCTCTTGAATCTGAACTACAGTGAATTAGCACCTGCCTTTCTCTGACAGAGCTCTACCACTGCAGCCACAGATTCTAGGAGGGGCGTGTGGGGCACAAGCGCCCCACCCCTTCCATTTCTGGCAGACCAACAATTATTTATAATAAAAGCAATGTTGCATGGTAGACCAACAATTATTTATAATAAAAACAATGTTGCTTATCAAAGTCTAAGCAATAAATATCAGTACATTAATGCACTTGCATTTGCCTTTATTTTCATACTCTATTATTAAAACAGGTAAAATAAAAGTTAATTTTTATTTTTCTATTGTTTACGTGCAATATGCTGCAATTCTGCTTGTAATTACACACACCCCTCTTTCCCAAGCGCTGAATCAGACCCTGTACTGTACTACCCAGATGGACAGTATGTGGTATATTTTGAGTGGTTTATGAACTTGAGTTGGGCAAAAGTATCCCCAACAAAGTCAACCTTGGGACCCTGGCAAATTATCCCCACTGAACCCATAACATAGCTGATATATTCACGATGCTAAACTGCTTCATGTTATGGTACGGGGTAGTACAACACCATTCTTATGTGAGAGACAACTGTATTTTGTAAAAACATCCCTGACTTAGTGTAACAAAGACTGACTGTGCCATAATGCTGCTACAACAACACTCACTGTCATACCATCTTTAAAACTGCTGGGTTGCATGGTGTTGGGCATTGCAATTACTAATGCCACATTGGTAAGGACACTCTGGAGGTAGTCTAATGTTGGTCCACATGACACAATGGCTCCACCTTGCTTGTCACTCCACCTGAAACCAACATAGTGTTAATTACAATAATACACTGCACACAACAGTATACATAGATTTGTCCAGTAGCAGTAGTTGTAGTCTGTCATAAAACCAGGCTCACCTGGACACAAACACTGTTACACGAGTTCATCATCATCATCATCATCATCATCTGGACCTCCTTTCCCACCCTAGGGCAGGGTGAAGGGTAAAAACATCCAGACAGCCTAAGTTTGCCCAATTCAATGGGCCACACTTTCATTCACTCATCATTCAAGCCCACGGAAGCCTGGCTCCATCAGATAGGCCAGAAAACTTCCACCAAGTTCTGTAGCTTCACATATAGCTACCTATCTGATACAATCAACCCAAATGCTGTCACATTAAAAAGGGGTGCCAAATCTCTAGTTATGCGCTTATCAGCACAAAATTCATCCAGCCAGCTCAGTCTCTTGTCAGTCCCTTAGCCTCACCAACTACCATACCTCTCTTCCTCACACTCATCCACCATATCCCTCCACCTTCTTCTTGGCCAACCTCACCTCCTCCGACCATCAAATTAGCTCAGATATACCTTTTTTACCGCTCTATTGTTGTCCATTCTCTCCACACGAGCATACCATCTCAGTGCACTATCTTCGATTCTGGTGTCCACAGACATCCTCACTCCGCTTCACGAATCACATTATTCCATAACCTATCCACTCTCTTTACTCACATTCATTCTTCAGCAGTCCCATCTCCACTGCTCTTATTCATGACTTCATTTTCATGTCACACCAGTCTCACATCCATATGTTAAAGTTGGCACTAACAATCCTTCATGTAAGCCCCACACACCTGCAACATTCAAGCCTGTTTTTTATCAAGCCCATCATAGCACCAGCTACTTTCCTTCATTATGTCACTCTTCTTTCCACTTGTCAGTCTGGGAATGGCAATTTCTGTAGGATGAATTACTAGTGGAGATTTATGAAGGATGTTGTTTTTTTTTTTTTATTAAATTGCTGGGGTGGCCATGTGTTTGTGTATCTGTGCACAAAGTGTAGTGTTGGGTAGAGAAGAAGGGATGTTATTTAGGCATTCTATGTAGTGTTTCGCAGTTGCAGTAAGTACTGTAATGATTCTCTAACCCTATACTGACACTGTAACTCATGTAACAAAAGAAGTTACATGAGTTACAGTGTCAATATAGGGTTAGAGAATCATTACAGTACTTATTGCAACTGTCCAACACTACACAGAATGCCTAAATAACATCCCTCCTTCTCCACCCAACACCACACTGCACACAGATACACAAACACAAGGCCACCACAGCAATATATAACCTAAAACCAAACAACATCCCCCATAAATCTCCACCAGTAATTCATCCTACAGAAACTGCCATTCCCAGACTGACATAAGTTAACCTACCCAGACTATAATGCAGTTGGTGTTGGTACGGGATGCCTTCACAAGGAATTGCTACCCCATTATACAAACATCCCTGAACTCCACCCTATCTACAAATGTTTCTCACCTGCACCCTATTTCCCAAAAGGGGGACGGTGGACTGCAGGAGAAGGGCAATTTCAGCCTGCAGTCCACTGGGTTCACATCCAGATGTGCCTGAGGTCACAACAATGACAACATGACCGTCTCCCTTCCCTCCTTTAGTACCAACACAAATTGCAACTCAAAAACAATCCACAGGGCACTCACTGTAATGCTGCCCATCAAACCACAACTTACCCTCTTGACTCATGCATTTCACTCTCAAAACAGATTATCCTTCAACATACCCTTAAAAAAAAAAGGGGGGGAAGGGAAGCATGGCTGAAGTGGCTTTGTTCCAGTGGTCAAATGGGTTTACACCCTCACAAGCCAGATTTTACAACAATAACAAGAGTATAATGTTCTATAAAAACAAAGTGCCTAACTCAAGTTGCAAGTTTCCTGCAGTTCTCTGGGTTTATGTTCAGATTAGCCAGCGAGCACAACAAGAGTAACAGTATTACACTCTTTGTACTCTACCATGTTTTCCCAATACAGTGCTGACCACTCATAAACATGTACTCCAATTCTCTCCACATACAGTAGGCGCGGAAAGTGTTGACGCCATCTTAAAAAAAGAAAACATTCTTGTGGTTAGCAAGGAGAAACAAATAAATTAACACTCACCATTGAATTTAGTATTTACTGGCATTCCCCTTCACCTTTATTATCTTCTTAAGGCGTGCAGCTGCTGCTTCATGTGCGCCCATAAATTTTCAATGGGATTGATATCTGGGCTGTTTCTGGGCCAATCTCGAATAAAGGGAACCTCACAGTCTGTTAGCCACTGTTTCACTGACTTTGCAACATGTGCAGGGGCAGAATCTTGCATAAATACTCTTGCCTTGGTTTTATCAAAAGAGTCACTTAAAACATCACATAAGAGCTCCAAATAATTGTTCTGGTTCACTTTTTCATTTGCAGGTAGAATTACCAAC
>JAGKTI010001706.1:59246-78568 GCA_018397915.1 Birgus latro
CAGCACTTGACATTAGTTCAACTTGCAGAAACTTTCACCTGGAATTTATTGAAATACAACACATGCTAAAATTAAACAGTTTTCCCTGCAATTCACTTTAACACATACAGGAAAGGGTTAGGATTTTGATAATAATCTTAGACTTCTCCTAAATTTAGCCACTGTTTATTTTGTAATTCCTTTTTTAGGACCTTGCTCAAAAAAAAAAAAAAAAAAAAAAAGGAACCTTACCTCCGTATATTATGCACAGGTACCACTGACGATAATATTTAAACCAACAACAATGTCATCCAATCATTTTCAGTTCATGGACCATATCCACGATTCTCTGATGTCATCGGTGGTGCACAAACTCAAGTGCAGTAATGTACTGATATTTCTACTTATATTGGTCAAACCAAATGACATTTCACTACTTGGATTTTGGAGCACCATGGAAAGTCATACAGAGTGGACCTCCCTCTCTCAAAACCGACCTACTGTATTTGGTAATATACGAACACTCTAAAGCTTCACCTCATCCACTGTATACCACTGATTTCTCCATTCTCCACACATCCCGTGATGGCACATCAAGACGAGTAGCAGAGATTCTCCTCATCCACCTCCACTAGCCAAAATTGGGTGTCTGTGACTCCTCCATCTCACCACCCTACTTTTTTAAAAGCATGATTTAACTTTTAAGATGTTTTTTAAGCATATGAAAATGTGACCCCATTTACCTAATACAAAATATACTACATGCCTGCTGACCTAATGTACTGAATAGTATGGCACATCTTTTCCACCATTTTTTTAAAATACATACAGTATTCACTCGATTAGGCTGATGATGGCTAGGGTAAAGCCAAAACATTCCACTTAAAAAACAAGCTGTTCATCCCAGCACTGGTATTCATCTTCCTCATTAGACCCTGCTTCCCACCTGGAGAAAGTGTTGTTTCTGTATATACAGTATACAAACAGATACACAGATAAACAGAGAGAGACAGATAGATAGATACAGATATACATATATATATAGATTGACAGATATAGATACAGTATATAGATATACTGTAAAGTATATAAAACCCCTCAAGTTCAAAAAGCATCTCTACAGCTGTCAAAAAAAAAAAAAATAGCCTGATGATAAGAACAATATTTAAAAATACACCATTCAACTGGCAGCATTAAATGCTGGTGTCCATAGAGGTTCTCATATTAAAACTATCCCTATTTAAATTATTATTAAATTGTATTATCTATTGCACATCTTCAACATCAGATGTAAATAATATCCTTATAATACCTTTAACTCAAGTACAAGTACATTACAGTGTATTACTTTTTCATTCTTGCTATTTCCCAAGATATTTTTCAAAATTAAAATAAGGTTTTCATACTTGACAGGTTTGACACAGTCTTCACTGATTCCACATAAACCAGGGTCTTTCCCACAGAGAATAAAATCATCTGGTAACAGCAAGCAGAGGCACAACCCGATTTTTTTGGGGGGGCACGGAAAGAGAGAGAAAGGGGGAGGCTGAATTCTGATTGCCATTACTCTTGAGATACAGTTGATTAGAAAGTATTAAACTAGTATTTAGATCATTAAACAATGCATCAAGTGTTAAATAGTAAAGGAAGCAACCCAGAAAAGAACCATTTATACCTAAATAAATAAATGAGAATATAAATAAATGATTAAATAACCACCTGACCACTCAGCTTTTTCTGTCAGTCAGGAAGTGGCCCAGGCTCCTTGGGCTCCCTCCATGGCTGCAATAATAAACTACAAAAGGACATCATCTGAGTGAATTGGTTAAGAATTAAGCCATTGAATCTGATGGGTTTCGTAATTCAGGCTTGTATTCTCATTCAGTATGAAAGCTCCCTAATGCTTCTTCCTGAACACTTATTTTGCAAGCTACTCAATAATATCCTCTTTTTTGCTTCATATATCTTTTTAATACAGTACTGACACAAACTGTATGAATAGCACACAAGAATTTAGTAATGAAGCAGAATCAGAAATTCATTGTTAAGGAATAGGTGTTAGTAAGCTTCCTTACTGTACTAGAATACTGCCCTTAGCCTTCTTGCTACCAGAAGGTTCTATTCAGCTAAGCAGAGACTTTTCAAACAGGAAGGGTTAGATACAGCCTTCATTAACCCTTCTGCTACAAGGTAGCTCTCGTAACTTGAAAAACTTGTCTGGAAATAGAAGGACATCGTCGGAGTGTAAGCAAGTTCAAATCCAGTACCATACAGTACAGTGCTGAAAATGTCTGACTGGTAATCAATCATTACTCCCTTCAACATGGTTATATCTATTGTATTATTGAAACCTTCATGAAATTTTATAAAACTTAGGATATCTCTTTCAGAAAAGAGATTAATGAATGCTATATTTGACTTTTTTGGAGGGGGGGGGAAACTTTCCAAAGCAAAATATTCTGCCTGCTAAACAGCAAAAAATTACATTAAAAGAACATTAAATTAAAAGAACATGATTGGACCCAATAGGTCAAATAAGCATGAACAATTCAAGTCTGACTGTAGTAGTAGTAATGGCTGCAACCCCAGTCTCATCTGAATGTGAACCTATTGGACTGCAGGCAGAGGCTATTCTACTACTGAAATTCATTATCCTCCTTTCAGGAGAGATGGAGAAAGTTAAAGAACATTAAGATAATTGGGAAGCAAAGCCTGGTTAATGTGATATCTCTGCAAGGAGACTTCCCTCTCCATTACTAAACTATCAAGAACAATTTGTTTGCAGAGATACTGTGTTGTTAAGTGAAGACAAAGGGGAGCTGCAAGGCTTGGTGGATGAGTTTGGGAGAGTGTGTAAGAAAAGGAATCTAAAGGTCAATGTAGGGAAGAGTAAAGTTATGGTCTTTGAGATAAATGAAGTCACTGGATGTACAGTGAGGTTGGATGAGAAGAAAATAGAAAATGTGAGTGCATTTAAGTACTTGGATAGTGTGATGTGTAAGGATGGAAGTTTAGAGGGTGAAGTGCTTGAAAGCGTACAACAAGGAAGGTTGCTGGTTCCTTGAAAGTCTTGATAAGAAACGGAAGTGAGCACGGAAGTGAAAAAGTTACTGCATGACAGTATTGTGATACCAACTCTAACATATGGAAGTGAAGCTTGGACCTTGTTGGAGGGACAGAAGCCATGAGTGTGAGGAGTGGAAATGAGTTATTTATGTGGAGTCACATGGAAAGACAGACTGACAAATAAGGATGTGAAGGAGCATTGTGGTGTGGATGTGGATGTGATAGGAAGCATTAGGAGAAACACACTGAGGTAGGTTGGCCATGTGGAAAGGATGGAAAGTAAGGAACTGACGAGGAAAGTGAATGTGAGTGAGGTGGAGGGGGTGAGAGGAAGGGGGAGGCCACAGATGAGATGGAGGGATGGAGTGGAGAGGTATATGAGAGAGGGGGGTGTGAGCTGGGGGCAGGGCAATGAAATGGCAGGGGACAGGGCGACATGGTGGCGATTTGTTTGTAGCCACCCCTTACGGGATTAAGGCGATTGGCAAAAGACAGATAGACAGATAACACTAAGGCCCATATTCTCATTCCTAAAGAAAGCTCCCTAGTACCTCTTCCTTTGTGATTTATTTTTGGGTACAGCTGGATAATATAATTTTGTATGTTAATTATGAAGAGTATGATGATATCAGAATGACTTAAATAATGCAGAAAGGGATAGCAATGTGCAATAAGTAAAATATATCACTCAGGAAGAGGTGTTAGGAAGCTTCCTTAACTAGTGAGAATATAAGCCTAACTAGTAAGAATATAAGCCTAATTCTCTAAATCTTGTGATGGCTGATGCTGATTCATTACCTGCTGAAGATATTATCTGGCCTAGGGAAGTTATGGTTGTCAGAAAGGGTTAATGAAGGCTATGTCAGACCTTGCCAGCACAACATGAAGTCTTTCCTAAACTGAATAAAATCATCTTTGTATCATAGGAATAAACAGAAGGTTGTGTCATCACTCTGAAGGGGTTAAGTAGTGTTAGTTTACCTTCAGTATCTACAATTCATTCATTTTAACTAGGCAGAGATTTTAGTCCTTTTGCAATTAATTTCTCATAGCTCAATGGCAGACAATACTACAGTTCTACATTCTTCTTACAGAAATTCTTCATGATAAGCACCATATTTCAGTGTTGTTACAGCTCAATATTCAAGATGAAGAGATAGCACTTTTACACCACGTTAAGGTGAGCAAAGTATAGTTCATCTGCATATCCCTTAGACATGACTGAATTAAATTCTCTGAACTCTGAATGTACTTGAAAACACCAGCTCTATCTTGAAATGCCTTATCCTAAAATCTATAAATCAAGTCTTCCTAAGCTCGTCTTACTTTAGTAAATTCCTCTGAGATCCATAGAAACACAGTCTAAAACATTCTGAACTTTCTATAATCCATCAACCTTAACATGGCTAAGATTTTCATCCTTTTGGAGCCTTTTTCTTGTAGGTTAAAGGTGGATGTCAACACTAGGGTTCTACATACACTCCACTGGACTTCTCTGTGACATGCATCATATTCTCATCTTCAACTCGTTAAAGCTCAAGAGTCATGATGAGGTGCAATTTCAGGAAAAATTAATGTGGACAGAGTATACCTAAAATCTTCCAAACCTGCCCTCCCGTTCTTTGTCTAGAGAGGAGGAAGTAGTGGAATCCCCACGGTACTCTCTCCGCCTCCGTTCTCTTGACCTTGACCTTGTCCTTGATCTTGATCTTGATCTCGACCTTGATCTTGATAACCTCCTCTTGTGGCTGCTCCTTCCATGTAACCTAGATTGGAGAGAGATACCTTAAGGTTAACAAAGATGTTATTTAGTTGTTTTCCTATGTTATAGGACTTCCTTTTCACATTAAAGGAAAACTGTGCTGCATGTGTGAGAAGTGTGATGCTTTAAGGTACTGAAACTTTGGCAGTAACCAGGGAGGTCATGCATAACCTTAAGCATACAGAGATAAGGTTGATTCCCTTAACAATGCAGTTGTAACTGGCAGCACTGCAAATGAGCTGCTAACTGATCACCTGGGAACTGAATACATTGGTGAGCGATAACAGTGGGCAAAATTTTTTAAATCAATGACTTTTTGTGTGTGTGTGTGTGTGTCTGACTTTGGGCACAAACTTGACTGTCCATTCCCTGAGGCTCAGCATTCTCCTTATGTACAACTAACTACCCACACACCTTCACGTCACCCATTCAGCATTACTAACCATTCTCTCCATAAGGTATACAAGGTCGGGTTTTCTCATCCAAAACAAGTGTGATGGAATTAGTGTGAGTATTGTTATGACATGCTGGTGGATTTTGTGAAAGATCAGTAAAGTCTGTTTTAATGAGGGACTGCAGGAAGATGACCACTTTTGCTAGGTACTCCAAGATATTTCTTACAGAGGTTACACTGAGGTACTGTGTGTAAGGTGACTGTGTTGAGGTGTGAGATGCCAAATTACAGTGAGGGTATAGTGAATTTTCTATGAGTTGTTCTTTGTGTTGTAGTGAAGCATAAAAGGGTGATGGTCACACTTCAACTTGGCTGATCAACTTGTCTCTCTAGGGTGGACAAATTCTGTAAGATTAATGTCAGGTGAGGGTGTTCATTAAGGATGATGTCTGGCTGTAGTTCTGGATGGTTGTGATTGTTATTTGTCTGTGAACATGTCAATGAAGAGTAGTACAGGGTGGACGAGAAATGATGTTCTTGCAGCATTGTGTACAGTAATGGGAAAGTTTTTTTTTTTTTTTTTTTTTAAGTAGTGGTGGGCAGTAAAACATAAACTTACACGGATGGGATGGATTCTGTGCTTAAGTGATGGACAGCAATCCTCTCATGCCTCTGTGGTCCTTGACTGGTAATATCTCTGTTTCTTGGCACAAGTACTTTAGATACATTTATAATCATTGTGCATCCTGTTGTTATTCTTACTCTTTTTCTTTTAGTTTTAAAAGTTTCTGAACAGGAGAAGGGGGAGACTGTAGATGAGTTGGAGGGACAGGGTGGAGGTATGTGAATGAGGGTGATGTGAGCTGGAGGAAGAGCAATATGATGGCAGAGGACAGGGTGATATGGAGGCGATTCATTTGTGGACAACCCCTTCAAGAAGATGGCGCACAGCTTAAGGTAACAGGTTAGAGTTGCTAAAGTGGGTATACAGTATATCAAACTCACCTCTTCCTCTTTCGGCTGTACAACTCTCGCCGCAGTTCTCGAGATATAGGCTTGAGATGCATGAAGTTACAGAATCCACTGCGTGTACACTCCCTGGAAGGGATGCTAAATCAGTTAAGTGTCACTGCATAAAAATAACATGCTAACCACCAGTGTACTGATATATACTTCAGTTCCATATTACCATACTGTACTTATTTTTTATTTACTGTTCATGGTACTGTGGGGTATTTTTTACAAGACCTTCTCATACTTACCACTGTGATTCTACCTTCCCAAATATTCCATCTTCCATAAAGCCTCTGGGCCCAAGCATTTCAGATCTGAGAGCTTGTACTGTAAAACACTTCCAGACACACCCTCCTTCGTTTTTGAAGGCTCCAACATGCTTGCATGTGTCGGCCCCGGTCACCCAGTGGCGGCTCTCCACGCTGCTCGATCTCTGGCAGCCTCCCTATTCAGTCCCTTAACCCCCAGGTCACACCTAATGACCCCGTCCCACGTCTTTCTCGGTCTACCCCTCCCAACCCCTCCCCCAATATTAACACTTCTCACCCTCTGCACCCAACTATCATCCCCCATCCTCTCCACATGTCCAAACCTACCCCATTTCATACTGGCGGCAACAGGCCTCCCGAAAGTCCGTGACAGGGCTGAGTTCGGCATTGATAGCTCGACCTCCAAACCACCGATTGTTGAGATCCACCACAGCCCTCTCTGCATCCTCCTCATATTTAAACTGAAAGAGTACATGAAGTGAGAAGAGTATCATTGTGAAGAGAATGGAAAATGAGAGATTGACTAGAAGAGTGTTTGTGTGTGCAAGGTTGATGGGAAGAGGAGCGAGATATGGGATACCAAGGTTGATGTGGAGAAGTATTTGAATGTGGGTGATGTGAACTGGAGGGGGGCAACCCGATGGCAGAGGAGAGAATGGCATGGAGAAAATATGTTTGTGGTTAGCTCCTCTGGGATTCAGGTGCTTGGCAACAGATACAGATAAACAAACAGAGAGAAAGAAGTTACAATATTCAAGGGAAGGATATTATATACATACAGCCTTCTCTGCATCTTTCCCACATTCAGATAAACTGACATACGAGCAGAAACTTCTCATTATATCTATCTATTGCCAGACTCCCTAATCCCATAAGGGGTGGCCACAAACAGATCACCTCAATGTCACCCTGTCTTCTGCCATTTGACTATCCTCCAACTGATCTGCACCCTTCTCTTTCACTCCATCCCTCTATCTCATCCTTAGTTTTCCCCTCCCCTCCTCCACCTTACTCACATACTGTACACTCTTCTTCATCATCATTATCATCATCTAATCCTGTGTTGCCCAATGAGGAGCATAGGAGCCCGGGGCTAGGCAAGTTGGTCCTGACATTTAAGATGAGAGTGACCAGCCTCATTCACCTCTGAGTGGCATTTCATGAGCAATAAACCCCAACCACCCCTTGGATATAAACATGCACAGGCTCAATCTGACTGGAGCACCTTAGCCCCTAACTGGAGGGCCACATTACGTAATGTCTGTGCATCAGGAAGCAGGCGTTGTTAAGTAACGTCCGGCCATTTTCTGTTCTAATTTATTGGTGAAATTGGCCGATATGGAATCCTTGTCACCTACTGTCCTGCCCTCTACCTACCCAAACCTTGAAACAAGTAAAATAGAATATAGATACGTAAGTTGTAGTGTTATAAGTGTTCAAGTAAAATGGAATATACATATGTAAGATTTATCATTATAAGTTTTCAAGTAAAATAGAAAACACATACATAAGATATTGAAGACACTGAGCAGTGTAAAGAATGCATAAATGATAAATTTGGTGTTCAGTGGTGAAGAACAAGAAAAAGAGGGAAGAGTCCGCTAGCCTTGCCCCAGGTGTGCCTGGTGATAAGCTGCCTGTCCACACTCCTCCCTTGCCCCTCACCTCCTACAGCCAACAGAGCTGTACTGTATTACCATTTAAGTAACACCACTTACCTTCGTTTTTTATCAATTTTCGTCAGTTTCTGCAAGTTTAGGCTTATTCCTTGATACTTTTTCTGAAAATATGCCACCCCACATGGTCGTTGATAAGTTGACCATTCATAAGGGATTAATACTCACTAAACCACCAGGCTCCATAATTTGGTTATATGGTTACCACCCAGTGTAATAAATGGTTTCCTGGTGTACAGGAAACCATTTGGCTTGTCACTCAGAGTACAGTCATCCACAGACAAAAGGAAGAGAACTCTTTATTTCAAAACATCAAACTTTTGTCCATACAACTGGTACTGTATACTTGGGGGAACTAACAAATCAGTTTTAAAAGGTACCAGTAAATTTGATATGCAATACTGTTTCTGTGAGTGAATTTAAAAGCATAATTAATAACTGACAACATTCCTAAGAGAATGCAGGATGGTCTTCACACAGCTCTAAGACAATGACATACTGCTGTGCAATTGCCGTGACGATAACTGAATATACAAAAATGTACCATCCCAACCTTTGTTTGCGTGGTTTGACCTTCAACTTCAATATACCCTTTAAAAGATACGGAGATATTTACATAAAGGAATGCTTATAAAATGTTTTAAATGAATTGGTGAGGAAATAATGGAGTGACACCACTCTGAAAAGTGTTTGGAAGAAAGAAAAGAAAAAAATGGGCAAAGAGAGAAAGAAAGAAGAAACTGAACATACAGTATACAGAAAGAATGAAAGAAACTGAGCAAATAGTGAGAAAGAAAGAAATGGAGCAAATCCAGAAAAAAAAAAAAAGCAAATACAAAATGATACAAAAAGAAAGAAACTGAGCAAATACAGACAGAAAGAATAAGAAACTATGCATTAAAGAAGAAACTGTGCAAATACGAAAAAATAAAGGAACTGAACAAATAGAGAAAAGAATGAAACTGAACAAACACAGAATTAAAATAAACTGAGAAAATACAGCAGGGCTCCATCATATTGTGGAGACCTAAAAGAATATAAAAAAAGCTACCATGAATAATGACTGTCTGTACACAAAATGAAAAGTGATGTAATGCATGGGATACTACAGACAGAATTGGTCCTTATCTAACCATGAGTCTGTGAACGGCTTTTTCATTTTCTTCTTGACATTTTATTATTCTATTCAAATCAAGATGATGTTTTTAATCTGGGGGAGTTACACAAGTCATTAATAAACCTTGTCAGTGTCACATTCAACCCCGGCACCGGGAAGAGAAGGACGATAAATGAAGATGATGATGATGATGATGTCAGTGTGAAAGAACTTTTACTACATTGAATAAAATCATCTGGTGCCGAACTCAAAATTATATCACCTGGATTCAAATGGTTAAGTCCAGGATGTGTGCTGGAAAAATGCTATTTTATAAGAAACAATACTAATACTTTCAGGATGCTGTGACTTCATCTCTAATTAATAAAATCATCTGACAGTAGCTAGAATATAACACTAAATGAGTGTCAATAGTAAACAGGAATGTTAAAAAAAGGGGAGGAGTGATCCAGAATCTATTTTTTATCCAATGACACATCATAAATTTAACATTTCTTGTAGTTCAGTGGGTTCCGAACCCAATATGCGTGAGGTCACAACAACAACAAACAAGCCTTTAAAATCTCTGCTCCACCTTACAGGCATATCCATCCACCCAATGTTTTCCCTCTTACCTTGATGTAAACATTGCCAACCAGGTGGTCACCAAGGTTGTCACAGACGTTCATCTCTTCAATTTCACCATAACGATCCTCACACTCCACGAACACCTCCTCAAAGAAGTTGTCATAGTGCTCCTGCATTTCCTCATCACTCACTGTGGCTATGGAAGCATTATTGCTACTGTTACTTCCAATGTAGGAACAAAAGACTGATACAATTGACGTACAACAGTGAAAAAGGATATGGAGAGAAGGCTTTCTATTTATACATGCTGACAAAACCTCAGAATTTAAAACAACAATATTCAATTTTGTATTGTAACATATACAGGCAGAGGCCATGAGGTGCTTACTTGCTATGCTCATCTTCACAACTCAGGCAACTGAATCTGGGGGCATGTTATTCACCCAATATCTTGGGCTACAAGGCTAACGCATCATCCTGCTACCCAACGTAACCTACCAGCTCACAATGGATGGACAGACATTCAAGTCAACTGGTGCCAGTTAGGAAAGTGACAAAAGGACTAAAAAACAACTATGATAATAAGGTTCAAGAACACACACCATTTTAAAGAAGTTCAGAACAGACCTCATTTTCTAACGTGATCTGAAATGAAACTTCAAATACTGTATAACAGTAAGCTCCATACTGCACTGTGGTAGTGGTACTGGTGGTAGTGGGGGGAATTCTGATAACACTCAACATTTGTCCAGAATGTAAACAAGCACACAAAACTTACAGTGAGATCCATCAGCAGATTTGGCAGAATTCTGTGGGTTGCAGTAGAGGTTGAGGATGAGCACCGTCTGCAACAATTGTCAATGTATTAGATGGAGTTCAGCTAGATCTAGTAAACTGCCAACTATTTCCCTTTACACTTCAACCCTCTAATAACACACAGGTGCAATATTTCCATAAATATATGCTGTTAGTTTTATTGCACTGCTAATAATACTGTACTGTACTAAATTAAACTTGAAGGAAAGTACAGTTTCATATCCATTTCTTATCAGCATTCAATACTGCATATTATAATACTATGCTGACTTGAAAACACTGCATTCTTAGAAATACTACACATTAAATTTTAAAAACTCATAAGTGCATGGGTCTGCAACTGGTTTAGCTCTTTACTGACAGAAACTAAACTACAGCAGTAACATAAAAATGACACCATGCTTCCCCTTATGGATCCCTGTACTGGGGCTGGTCATGGTACTGCTGATGTTTTCTGTGGAGTGAAAACTAAACCAGGTGCCAAAACCAGCTAACTACTTTCCAACAGTTGCTGGAAGTTGTTGGGAAAAAGACATTTGGGATGTGTAGTAAGGCTTGTGCCAGTCAGAGAGTCTCACCTTCGCCTATGACTCTATGCAGTCACAGAAAAAAGCTCAATGAGTGACTATACTTGTGACTGACTGTTTCCTGCCTAAGAGTGATAACTATGTGGCTAATTACAAAGAGTGTAGCTACATTTCACTCTCATAGTAGTACCTCCCAGGGTTAATGGTAACCTTCTATCTACTACCTAAGATGCACAGTACTTTATACAATAACCTAGCATTCTGTTTTCCACCATAAAATCCAGTAAAACACAGGTGTATTTTAGGAATCTGTGAATACCATACCAAGAGCTACCCTACCATACTTAAATAAATGCTTACTATCAGTACAGTCATGCAAGAGCATATATTATACCTCACTGATATAAAAGTATAATGTTTAGTGGGTAATTAAGGCTCTCCAATCAGATTGAGCTTATGTCAGTTTATATCCATGGGGTGGTCGGGGTTTGTTGCTCATGTAATGCCACTCAGGGATGAGTGAGGCTGGTCATTCTCATCTTAAATGTTAGGACCAACTTGCCTGGCCCTGGGCTCCTACGCTCCTCATGGAGCGGCATAGGACTGGACGATGGATGGATGGATATAACTGATAAGGATCACTTTGTGAAACTGTACTAACGTATATATATGGTGATATCAAAAGATAATTTCTGATTTTTTCCAAACCCTTCACTTCTTGTGGCAGGGAATGTGGAAGGTGTGTAACACAGTTATACCCAAGAAACCATGTACTACACTGGGTGACAACCATATGACCAAGACATGAACACCTGGTAATTGAGTGGATTAACGAGATGAATATGAACTCCACAAGCCTAAGCCTGTGGAGTGGTTATGGCAACACTGCTTCTTTGGGGCAAATGACAGGCCATCCTTGTCTTAAATGTCTGGCTTGAACAGCCTTGCCCCAGGCTCCTATGCTCCTGATGGGACAATAAAGTGTACTACCATGCACTGTCTCCCATTTACCAAACTCTCATTAATATGGGGCTTAATATAACAGCATCATCATAATCTTTACATCATTAATTTCATTACTACCATTACCTATTCATGATAAGATTGAATTATTTGTTCCTAGCACTGTAATGTATTAAACATACCATACTACCTTCTTCAACACAAAGTAAATCTCCTTTACTAAGCACTTTGGTAATTACCTTTACACACCATTATAAAAATTAATTAGCTACCTTTACTCTGCACTGTTATACACTAAACACATTACCATCACTTAACCACTGTAGGAGTTAACCACCATTACCTAGCTAAAAAAAAAAAAAAAAAACTACGATTTTAAAATAGCACCTTTCCCTAGCCACTGCAGAAGTTAATTGCCTTCATCTAACATAAGAGATGTAAAACATTACTGCCTAGTTAATTAAAAATGTTAAAAGATTACCATTGTTCAACATAACGAGAGTTACCATAGTTATATTTACCTCACCGCTGTAGGAGTTAATTACCTTTACCTGCACTAAAAAATTTAAAACGTAATTACCCAGCCACTGAGGCTTAAACATACTACCTCTGCCTAGCACTATAACATTTAAATCTTTTCCTATACCTAGCTGTATAACATTTAAAAATTGTACCTTTACCTTACCACAGTAAAGCTGCATCTACACTGAATGCTCACTGGTATGGATGGGAGTTTGGCATTAATGCAACTCAAAAAACTAACTGCACTGGAAGCAGGCTGGAGTTTTGCACCACTGTAACTCATGCAAGTGATTCCGTCGGACGCGGGCAAAAACTTCTATGGGATACAGCGATGCAAAAGTCCCTCCTGCAACTGTCCGCACCAGCAAGCATTTGGTGCACATGCAGGCTAAGATTACCACAACTTTGCCACTGTCAAGTTAAAACATAATTACTGTACCTATCCAGTGCATGATTTGAGCATGTTCCCTTTACCCTGCACTGTGTTACTGATAAGAAGCCTACACACTGTGGTGCTGTTGCACTTAGGTGAAGCAGCTGCCATACCACATCCACCCAGGAGCCAAACCTCCTCCCATTTCTCTGCACCTAGCCATGGGAAGGACCCTGGTCCAACCCTAGTGAGGAGCTGTCTAACACACGAATGTGCCAGAGCCATACATGGTGTATGCACTGTACTGTAACTGAAAGACAGCCCCACAGATGCAGTTGCTTACCTGTGGTTGATGGGTCTGCCTGCCCATTCAGACCAGGGTTAAGCAACAACAACAAAAACAACAACAAAAACAACAACAACAACAACAACCCAGCACTGTAAGAATTAAATATTACCAAACCATTAACTTGCCATTTGAAAGTTAAAATATAATTACCTAGCCACTGCAAGATTTAAGCATATTACCTTCACCTAGCCACTGGAAGAGGGATGAGAATTGCATAATGCATATCCGGAACACACTGTAAACAAACGTGATATATAAATTCTGAAAATATATGCATTCTTACACAATGGATATGAATGACTAACATAGGATTCTATACAGAAACAGACATCATTACAACCACAAAATACAGTATTAATACGTTATTGTGCTAATAAAGGACTGGCTCTATTTTTTAAAGGTGTTCTTTAAAAGTCTGAAGAAATCTGCATACAAAAATGTGCCTCTGGAAGAACAAAACAAATTGACTTTAGTGACATAGTTTAACCATAAACACTGTCACCAAAATATTTTAGGGCTTTATTCATGAAAATGCGAGAGCCTTCTAAAACGACAATTCTGCAACCTCTGCAAAAAATTTCTATGTTATATTACTAATGGTTGCTGAAAATATTTCAGGCCAATTCAGTGATGTAAAAATCTTAGACAGATAATAGATTTATTCTGTACTGGCAAACACCTGAATGTTGCAAATTCTATTATTGCAAAGATAACACATACCTGTACTTATCTGGTAACTAGAGTATTAAGATCTCTCTATATATCATTAAAACAGCACTGCTGCTGACAACAACTTAAGTTTGAATAACAAAACAATAGCAAACAAAGTAATCAAAAGTCCCAACAATATTAGCTGTAAAAAAAATTATGATTTGTAAACCTCTAAGCCATTGTTCCTGCTCATCCTCTAACAATTCCCTTGGGTGAAAAGAAATATAACAGGTTTGGCTTCATCTGATGGATGTGGCCCATTCCCGTAACTAGAGTACTAAGCTGCTGTTTGCATGAAATTCTGTGAGCCTTATTCATAAGATGTGAATGGCAGAACAGTAGAAGTGACAGTGGAAAGAAATGTGAAAATCTGAAGAATATAAGTGGTAGATTATTAACCCATGGGGATGAAGTAAGGACCAGATAAAACGAATATTTTGAAAGCCCAATGAATGGGAACAGAGAAGGCAAAGCTGCTGTAAACATTATTGGTTTTTGGAGTGTGCAGAGAAGGAATGCAGTGCCAGGAAATGTGACACTCACACAAATGAAGAACATTGTGAAGTGGATGAAAAATGGGAAAGCAGCTGGGGTTGATGAAGTGTATGCAGAGATGATTAAGTGTGGTGGAGAGAGTGGAATGAAGTGCTTGTTTGAGATATGTAAGAAGACTTGGATGAGTGAAACTGTGACAGCAGAGTGGAAAAAGGCTGTGATGGTATCCCTGTTCAAAAATAATGATGAGCGAAGTGAGTGCAAGAATTATCATAGAATAAGTTTACTGAGTGTTGTAGGGTTGGCATATGAAAGAATTATTGTAAAGAAAGTAAGAGAGATATCAGAAGTCCTAGTGAGTGATGAACAGGGAGGCTTAGGAGTGGCAGAGGATGTCCATCCATCCACCCATCATCCAATCCTACGTTGCCCTATGAGGAGTGAGAAGCCTGGGGATAGGCAAGTTGGTCCTGACATGACCAGCCTCACTCATCCCTGAGTGACATTACATGAGCAATACACCCCAACCACTCCTTGGATATAAACCTTCACCAGCTAAATCTGATTGGAGTGCTGTATTTACCCACTAAACCACCAGGTGACATAATTTGGTTATAAGGTTACCACCCAGCATAGTAAATGGTTTCCTGGTGAACAGGAAACCATTCGGCTTGTCACTCAGTGTCGAGTAACCCAGAGGCAGAAGGAAGAGGAAAGAATGAAGGAAAGAAAGACAAAAGAGGGAGTGTAAAGTCACCCATAGGCAGAAGGACGAGGAAAGGATGAAATAAAGAAAGAAACAAGAGGAAGGAAGGAACAGAGGGAGGAGAGGAAAGGGAAGACACCCGAGTACTGCACTACATCGAGTGAGTGGATGGTAAGTGTCCCCACCTACCATAATGGCACAGGATGTATGGATCAAATATTTGCAGTGAGACAGATAGTGGAGATGACTTGTGAGAAGGACTACAAGGTGTTTATGGCATTTATGGATCTGGAAAAGGCATACGACAAAACAGACAGAGAAGGACTGTGGAAAGTTCTGTCCATGTACAGTGTAGATGGTAAGTTGGTATGTGCCATCAAGAGTTTTTATGATGGTAGTGAGGCATGAGTAAGGGTAAATGGGTATCTAAGTGAATGGTTGACATTCAGTGTGGGTGTGCAACAAGGTTGTCTGATGCCCCTATAGTTGTTCAATATATATATAAGGATGTGGTGATGAGGACACGAGAAATGAAGAGAGGGATGGCGTTGGTAATGAATGATGATGGATGGAATATCTCAAATTTGTTGTATGCTGATGAAGCAGTGCTACTTGCAAATACCAGACAAGAACTTGGTGGACTTGTGCAGAGTTTTGCTGACGTCTGTGAGCATCGTGCCTTGAGAAAAAAGGGATTAAAGAATCCCCCAAGCTAGACCTTACAATGAGATCATATAGCCCCGCTAGGTAACAGGAGGGCGCTACCCCTCCCGGCACGGCAGTCCCGGGCGCGGCTCGAACTCGTGACCCCCCGGTCCCGAGCTTGATGCTCTACCTCTGAGCCACCGTGCCCCCACATGCCTTGAGAGTAAATGTAGAAAAGAGTAAAGTGATGGTAAACGAGAAAGAGAAGGTGACTCCCAGTGTGATGTTCAAGTGAATGGAGAGAAACTGGAATTGATGAGAGAATTCAAATACACAGTGGGTACAGTGATAGAAAAGAAAGGAATATGTGGAAAAGAAAGGAATATGTGCAAAAGAAGTGGAAAGTAGAGTGACACGAGGAAGGAAAGTAGCTGATGCAATGAAGGCCTTGATAAAAAAACAGAGGCTTGAGTGTTGTAGCTGCATGAGGATTACATGGAGTGTTAAAGCCAACTTTAACATAAGGATGTGAGACTATGGAGTGGTATGAAAATGAAAAGTCAAGAGTGAAAGCAGAATAGGTGGAACTGCTGAGGAATGTAGTTGGAGTACGGAGAGTGGACAGGATATGCAATGATGTGATTTGTGAAAGATGTGGAGTCTGTGGACACCAGAATCAAAGAGAGTGGTCTGAGATGGTATGGTCATGTGAAGAGAATGGATAACAAGACAGTGGTGAAAAAGGTATATCTGAGTGAATTTGAAGGAGGGAAGAGGTGAGGTAGGCCAAGGAGAAAGTGGAGGGATATGGTGGATGAGTGTGTGAGGAAAAGAGGTATGGACGTCGGTGAGGCTAAGGGACTGACAAAAGATCGAGCTGGCTGGATCAATGTTGTGAGAAGTGCATGATCTGGGATGTGGCACCCCTTTTTAACATGACAGCATTTGGACTGACCCTATCGGATATGTTTATGTGAAGATACAGAATGTGGTGAAAGTTTCTTGGCGTATCAGATAGAGCCAGCATTCCGAGGATTTGAATGATGAGTGAATTGAAGCGTGGCCCACTGAACTGTGAAAATTTGGGCTGTCTGGAAGTTGCTACTCCTCATCCTGCCCTAGAGTGGGAAGGGAGGTCTGGATGACGATGATGATGAATAAGTCTCCTTGGTTACTAGTTAAATTTATCCACCAATCTGACTACACTGGGCCATGATCAGGGCTAAAAAGAAGTAATGGATCTCTGTCAGATAAAAACTGGCTAACTACAGTAACCAAGCTTTTGTTCTTTTCATGCAATCCACCATCTCTGTTCTGGGGGATAGGGAGGAAGCTGAGGAATGTTTCTGTAATCAGGCAGCCCTTTCACCTGGCTATATTACTACCATCACATTCCTTTCAGCCATGGAAAATATTAGAGGGACCAGATATTAAAGATCGTTAGTGTATATCAGCATTTCACTGACCAAAAATATCAAAGCAAATAAAAAAAATAGCATACATTAGCTAAAAAATATATAAAATAGCATACATTAACTAAAAGCAAACAAAATAGCATAAATTAACTAAAAAGCAAATAATATAACTGAGCAGATAATACAAACCATCTACTAATACAGTACTTGTTGAGGAAGGTTCAGTTGGCTGGATGGGTATTGCCTCAAACAGGGCTAGGTGAAAAGAAGGAACACACAGCTCAGCAGACAGTGGGAGGTAGTGGTCAAGCAGTTAGAGAAGCGGTCTGTTGTCTGAGAGGATGCGAGTTTGATTCCAGGCTGGGACAGGGAATAGTTTGATGATCTGAACTTCATTAAAACAGACATTACTGACCCTCCACAAGATCCACCAATATGTCATGAAAACACCCCCATTAACACCTGAGTGAGACAGCTATATCATGTAATCGACAAAGATGGGAGGTGACGTACAGCATTAGTACTAAACTGGTGAAGAGTGCAGGAGTGTGACACATAAGATGACTGCTGGGCCTTAGGAAGCAGGCTATTAAGTTGATGCCCAGAGCTGGATGCAGAGAAGGTATTTGTGATTAAGGGAGGTGGGAGGGTATAGTTGGTTTGTTTCCACTTGACAGATCTGGGCCACATTCACAACTTCAATACCATGCCATGATTGCATGAAATCTGATGAGCCTTAGTTATGAGACAGGAATGAGTCAGATCAACCCTTCAGTCTGACTAAACCTGCCCATTAAAAGAGTTTACTACAAATCAGGAAGTAAACTTGCAGTGACTAATTTAACATCTCTGATGAAAGCTTCTATCAGACTCCATCAACCTATCCACTGTAAGCCAATAATAAAAGTGGAGAAGCGTAACGAATGGTTTTATAAAGCAATATGGTACCGTGATCACAGCATGATAAGATAAATGTGAGTCAGAATACCAGTACCATCACCCAATGTTGATACTGAATGGGAAAATAGATCTGAAGAAAAGATGTCAAATCTCATGTGAAAGATGTCAACACCATTAATCTATCTATAGCCAGATGCCACAATCTCATAAGGGATGGCCACTTGTTGACGCATAGGAAAGATACCAGTATGTGGGTTGGTTATATGGTTACAACCCACCACTGTAACTAGTTTCCTGGCTTACAAGAAACCACTAGGCTTGTCATTCAATACAAAGCTGCTTAAAAAGGAAAGAAAAGTAATACAAGGTGACAGAAAAGATTGGAGAAATAGGAAGAGAGGAGGGTGGGCACAGAAAACAAATCATACATGTGAAGGAAGAAATAGGCAGCACTACATCAAGTGAGTGGATGTTGGTTGACACGACCTACCATAAAGGTGTCAATACACTCTGAAAATGTCAGTAACACTGAAGAAAGTGGCTGACACAGGTGTCACCATAGATATGCAATGAATATTAAGCTCCAGAATTTGATTTCTGGAAGACAAGACAGCTGTATGTTGGAGAGGAACACGTAAGTATGGTCAATTGTAATAAATGACATCTGATGTGGTGATAAATGAGTGAGTGCACTGACTGAGCAGGGTGGACATAAAAGAATCCACTAAATAAATACTGTTCAGTGTATAAGGCATGGAAGCATAATTAAGAGGATGGTAGCCTAAAGTGGAAAAATAAAGGCAGCTGCATCTATCATCCAAAGTCTCTAGCCCATCCTGGTCAGCAGGCAAGGCAAATCCAGGCATAGTGAATTTCCATATAAAAGTTCACCTCACCAACAAACAAATGAAAACATAACCCAACAAATCTTGAGGTTTGAATGCACATGGCAGGGAGTGAGATGTTCTACAGAAACTTTCCTGAATTCAACCTGTCCTTAAATCAGGGTGGCCTTGAAACTTTGTATTGTGAGTAAAGGACTACATATAAAAGGTG
>JAGKTI010001707.1:1934-19764 GCA_018397915.1 Birgus latro
TTTTTTTCAAGTGCTTTAATTGGATTTTCTGTGATTTCTGCTGCCACGCTTCTTTAAATTGCAAAGGAAAATAAGATAATTTTTTACCAAACGGGCGCGGCTTTCCATATTTTCTACTAAAATCAGCTTTCCATATTTTCTACTAAAATGTCTTTCAAAGGATAATTGGTACCACTCCTGGATTACTATGCCTACTGGGGATTTTTTAGAACTCATCTATGAAGTCCGTTATTTAGGATTTTGAATTCGAAAATATTCCGCCGACATCATTATCCATCGCTGGACTTCAAACGCTGAGAACGCACGTTTTACTTTTGGCACGATTTCTAAATGATGTGTCCAGGATGTACAATTACTTTGGTGGAAATGTGTTATCTGCAGTGGTTTACATCAACTGCTTCCTTTAATACGCGGCCATTTTCTTATCAAAGAAACAACAAACTGCAAGAAATGGCATTCCACGAGTTGCTTCTGGCAACAGCTGCTCTTTATCCTTAATTTCTTGCTGCTTTCGTTTTTTTTCTTTTGTTATTTTAGGTTCTTACTAAGCTGAATTTTGCCCTGATGGGCTTTGGATCTTCAATGCAATATTTCGTTGTAATCCCAATTTCGGGGGGAGTTAGGTTTGGTTAGGATGGATTAGTTTAGGTTAGGTTAAAAGTATGGGGGGTCTGGGAGGCCAACCCCCTCAATTAGCTTTGGCCAAGTTAGATTAGGTTACGTTAGGTTTGGTTAAATCACTAAGGTTTCAGTAGCTTTGACACTGTTATTAGTGTTTTCTTTTGCGCATTATTTGATACACTGACGCGTCGAGTCGAAGCGATGGTTGGTAAACTGGGGCAGAGATTGTTGATTAATGCATAACGTGGGAGAGCTGGCTGCTTCCTTAGATACCACAAAAATAGGTAATTTTGTCTTTTCCCTGTCATAACCTGCAGCCACAATTTTGCAGTTAACTATCTGTGTTGCATATGTACCAAAACTGGTTGAGATAATGAGTTTGTTATAATATGGGTGGAATTGGCGCACCCATTTGGTAAATTACCAAAAAAATAACGAGGAAACCTGTCATAACTAACCTATATAACGTGATTGACACAAATAAACCGCACTAGTTTGGCGAAAGAACCGCCGAAGAACATATCTTCCCATATCACTGAAACCAAATTAACCAAACTCCATCACTGCTTTATCTTACAGGGGATGGTAAAAATAAAGCCAATTCATATGAAAAGGCATTTCCGTGCATTAGTTCGACCGCCAGAGTAAAGTAAGAGCACACAAAACTATATCAATAAGGTATAAATCAGATAAAACCCCCAAGTACTACGTTGTAAATGATCCGCTTCATAATTCTGGCGCCGCCTTCCGAAGGCGTCTTATTGCCACAAACACTGATCTGAGAAAATGTTTATGAAATTTCTATCTCGGTGACCTTTGAAGGAAGATCATAAGATGCATCAGGCACCGGTGGGTATATTGCTATCTAGACAGACCTTTATTGCAGTATCAATAGAAAACAATGTCTCTCTACGGACGGGCTGGGAGGTGAAGAAAAGAAGCGCCCTTATCAGTGTTTGTGGCGACAAGACGCCTTCGGAAGGCGGCGCCAGAATTATTCAATGAAGCATACCTGTATATGCTGGAGTCACAGTGGAAGGCGAACATGACCTGCAGCCCCGTGACTATGCTCTCCGTCTTCTCTATGAGTTCGTATTAACTTGGACACAAACACATAGATACAAACACACATATTAGGTCGCAGTTAATCAAAAGAAATTCTGTCACCTTCCCCTAACGACTCCTGTGACCTAACGACGCCAACAAACGTTCGTATTTCGATGTAATTTTTACCGATTACAGTGTCTGATTTTTCATGTGTACAGTTTCTATTGCAAATAAGACTAAAATTCAGTTTATAGCAAAAAATTAACATCATGCCTTTGTATACAACAGTTCGAAGATTTTTTTTTTTTTTTCATTGTTGAATGTTTGAATTTTTCATTTGGTTTGGAATTTGCAGGAACAGTATTTCAACTCTCCTGATGTCATCCCCTCCTGATTATCACCCCAGGCAAACCTCCCCTCCATCCCCCTTTAAGATGCTACTGCCTGTTCATTGTTTTATTACTCTTCTCTCATCACTCTGTTCATCATCACCACTCATTCATTACTTGCATCTCGCTGCTTATCTTTATCATCATCACACATTAGGGTGTCTTCCTCTCTTCATCTCCTTATCTTTAATCAGTATCATTCACCATTAGTATCCAATCATCACCCTCTTCCTCACCATCCTTACATCTCTCTTATTCGTATCATTGACTTATCAACCTATTCTTCAACATCCTTTCAACCCCTTTATTCATTATCCTTCACTCAACACCCATTTCATCATTACCTTCCTTCATTGCTCAGTTCACCATTAGCTTCATATCATGACCCTTACTTTTGTTGTTGTGGCCCCAGGATCATCTGAATATGAACCCAGTGGACTGCAAATTGATGTTACCTCATCCTGTAGTCCATAATCCTTTTTTTTTTTTGGGGGGGGGGGACAGGGAGGCAGCTGAGAACAGTTTGTAAACCTGGGCAGTGGAGCCTTAAGTAAATTTGATTTCACCACCTGAAGGCATCCCTCTCCAGCTGTCAGTGCTCAGTCCATCATTTTTTCTGTTACCTTAGTTACAGCATGAACAGTGTGATGTATTGCAAAGATAACTACATGACAAGCAGATTAAAATTTTTCATATGGTCGGTGTGAAATACATTAACATTAAAAATGTGTTGAATGTACAAACCATGTATCAGTACTTTCCTTCAGTGCTCAATTCTGAGGGCCTAATGTACCATTCAGTGAGTAGTCACATCCTTATGCCGGTAAAGAGGGGTTTCAGCTTGATTCCCATGCCTTTTGGCCCCATTTATGGCAATGGACATTTTATTTTCTCCTTGATTCCTATGGTTTTTTCACTTATATTGTTTCTTAACTTTTTGTGCTGGATACAATACATAATACTCAGGCAATTTTTCAGCAGTAATTAGGATTAAGATGATGGCAAACCTAGTATTAACATGATTCCAAGGGTTTGAATAATGAGGGAATGGGTGTATGTCTCATATTTCACTGGGTACTTGGGTGATAATTCAGCTTTTGTGCTTTCTTGCCTCATACTCATTTCTGGACCCTACCCATCACAAATGTTTGCAGGAAACAGGATGACATTAATGATGATGGTGCATTACAGTCATTCTTGTCCTTCCCACAGGCTGGCGATCAGATACATCCGCCACCTTGCCAATACCCTGTCCGTCCCCAACGACACCGTCTACCCCGACTATGACCCCCCACCCTACAATGTTACCTCAGTACCCCCTAACCTACGCCTCCAGCATCGCATGTATGCACCCCAGTCTGCCTCCCCAAGTACCCATACCTCAGCCCTCACCCTCTACACCTCAGGCCATGGCTTGGAAGGTCTTGATTACCCCTATATGCCTCAGGCTCTTGGGTCCTCCCTCTCGCATGATTACCTTCGGGAGACCTTGTGGCAGCCTGAGACTCCACTGGCAGAGTACCAATACTGAGATGCTGAGTGTTATCATAAAAGGGAAGGAGTTAATGCTCTCTAGTCACTGTACAGGCACAGCCAACTCAGTGAGATCTTACCCATCCCTTTCATAATAATGGGATATTGGGTTAGGATCATGATGATTTTTAATACCGTAAAATAACCATATTTTGTTCATAGTTGAATTCTGAGGCCAGGAAGATAAAATAAAAACAATATACAGTAACTGGGAACATATGAGAGAAAATGCTGATGACTACAAACTGAAATGGTGTCTTATAGTTTGTCTTTTTCTATTCCTACTGTGCCTTAGCATAGACCATTACACATGACATCTGAGAGAAATGTCAGTTAATGAGTTTGCCATCTCCTGTTTTCAGACACTACCCCATGCAGTAAGTAACAGTGAGCATTTATTGAAACAAAGTAGTTATGTGCAAATAAATTAGTCAACTGTATATCAAAAATATACACACAAAATTCAGCACAAAGGTTATCATAAGGTTGAGTTTCAGAGAAGCCAAGGAGAGAACAACAAAATACTAACAATGGGTGCCTTACTTTGCTTGCTTCTTGCTCTTTTAACTTAAGAGTTGCCATTTTTACCCCAAATGTCCTTCCATTTTCTGTTCTCTGAAAGATTTGACCTCCCAAAGTTCAACTTTGCTCTTTCTAATTATTGTGATCATATCTTACATTTTTATTTGTTGCAAAGTACAGGATATATCACAACCATACTAGTAAGTTTAAGAAAACACATTTACCAAGATTCTAGTCCAATATATGTCAGTACATGATGCCAAAAGACCAGTAGCAATAATTTTGCATACATAGAAGCACTGCCACACATACTTGGTAATAAGTTTTATTAATTTGCTCCACAGGAAATGTTTCTGAAAAATTATGAAGCTCTCACTTATATTACTGAATGGCTAAATACTGATAGCCAAGACTAAGATTTAAAGTTAAGATATTTTAAGTCCAGAGTTGATAGGTAAATGGATTTTATTAGATTAGTCTATACTGTATTAGTTTGATCTGGAAGCTGACACTTCATTATTAACCCAAGCTTTAAAATCTGAACACTTGTTCACATAGACCATTACCCAGTACAACAAAGAGCTTATTTCTTCAATATGTACAAAGCCAAAAGTTATATTTCACTGGAAAAGTATCCAATATAGTACTAACATAGTTTTAAACTTTGATTTCATACATTACTTGCTGTTGGCATTAATAGTAGTGATTCCTGGTGGTACAGAGATTAGATGGCTCTAGTCAGAGTGAAAATTTCCCTTGCAAATGGAAGTAACCCCTAGAACTGATGACATATTTTTTTCATTCCTCTTTTTTAACTAACAGTTGATTTTACTCAGCTTAAGGGAGATGACTTGAAATTAAAAGGTAAATGAAGGCTTTACCTTATCCCACAAATTCCATCTCTCCTAGGGTGAATAATACCATCTGGAAGTAGCTAGAATAAAATGAAAAATACATCATTGGACTGGTTGTGTTAAAACCTCCACAGTAGATGTGGTTTTTCAGTCATGTCATCAGGGGTGTAGGTTCCTCCCTACCCTACCAAGTTCAGGAGCAACAGCCTAAATGCAGGCTTGTACACCTCAAAGGGGTATCACAGGACAGGATATTTTGAGCATATTTCCTCAAACTGAATACCAGTAACCTGCAGTGAAAGTTTATGATACTAGTGATTTTAATAATGTAACTGAACAGTTTCAACCATATTTGTAGTCACTTTCATTATCACAGTACATGGGAACAATTCTAGTCATCTGTCCAGTCAGTAACAAACCAAAGACAATAAAGTGCTGTGTAAATGCCCACTTATTTAAAAATCAAATACTCCTAATGCTAAATTTAGCTACTCGAATAATACTTTTCTTAAAATACTTTGACCTACTACTACTGCAGACTTACATATTAAAATAGTTGTTATACCGTATACTTCAATTTACAAATCTACTTTTATGCTTTTTATGTATATAGCTCACATAGATTAATTACCTCGAGGAAAAAATATTTTAGTGCATCCCATTTTGGCTTACAAGTGGAATTACTTATTCCCATGAAAAAGCCAATGTTACATATGAAATGTGTGTCCTGGTGTAAATGTTTTAAGTTAATGTTTTTACTTCCTCATTGCTATTAGGATATGAGTGTTGTATGACAAATAAATTATTCCTTCTATTTCTGTTTTCTTTTAACTTCCAGGATTCTCAAGATTGCCTTCTAGTTTTAGAAAATGGCTGAATGAAAAGCCATGTTACCTTACTTATACTCCTACACAGTACCATACAGTGAAATTAAATATGTATGATCTGATGTAATAAAATTCATATATTCATGTAAGTTTTATTAAACCAAAATGATACAATCATCTGTACAGACACATCAGCCTCTACGATTTCCATGACTATGTTCTTGGTTAAACTGAAGTCAGTGCACAATAGCAATAAATTATTCCTACTGTCCACAATATTATATGAGGCTGAGACAAGACTTCAGAGAAACCAGGCACACTTTCATCAAAGCCTCTACTCTCATCCAGTTGATACGGTCATGCATCCTCTTCTAACACAAATGTATTAGCAAGTGCTTTAAAAGTTGTGTGTTGTCACTGATTAGGAATCCCTAACTGAATTCAATGACTGCTGTGACTCCAATGTATAGAGCATTGCAATTACCAAACTTAAGATGTCAAAATTCTATCTGATGATAAATTACTGCAAAAAGGAATATACTGTAGTCTCCTTTAGACAGCAGCAGCACCAGAGATGATCTCAATGAGCTCTCCAGTGATCACAGCCTGGCGGGTGCGGTTGTAAGTAAGAGTCAGCTTGTCTATCATCTCACCTGGAAGAGAAAACAAGAGCCATGATCATCATCCCTACTGTCACCATCATCATCATAAACATCTCAACTCTTAGCGCTTGTGAAAAAGTCAAGATGAGGTCGGATCCAGAAAGAGAAACCACATATGGGAAATATCAATGGCATGCTCATCGAGATGAAGCACATAATCATTCACACTTGGACTCTCGACTCAACTAAGTAAAGCAATCAACCCTGTCACTCACAACCCTGTAAATTATTTTCCACTCCAAACTGGCATACAGTATAGGGATACACCCATCTCAACAATGTACATTTCTCTATCCATTAATTTCTGCTTTAAAAAAATAATCTTCACCTTACAATTGCACCACTCTTTATATTTTTTTTAAAGCTAATATTTGCAGAAGCAGCTAAATCTGATGCTATATAAATCTTCTATCTATCTACTGCCAGACACCTCAATCCCATACGGGGTGGCCACAAACAAATCGCCTCCATGTCGCTCTGTCCCCTGCCATTTCACTACCCCGCTCCCAACTCACACTCCCATCTCTCATATACCTCTCCACTCCATCCCTCCATCTCATCCTCGGCCTCCCCTCCCCCCCCTCCACCTCACTCACATACAGTCTCCTCGCTCATCAGTCTTTCACTCTCCATCCTCTCCACATGCCCAAACCACCTTAACGTGTTTCTCCTAATGCTTTCTATCATGTCCACATCCACACCACAATGCTCATTCACTTCCTCATTTGTTAGTCTATCTCTCCATGTGACTCCACTTGCTCCTCTCAAATAACTCATTTCCACTGCTCTCACTCTTGACTTCTGTCCTTCCAACGGGGTCCAAGCTTCACTTCCATATGTTAAGTTGGTATCCCAATACTGTCATGTAACAACTTTTTCACTTTCATGCTCACTTCCCAGTTTCTTATCACTGCTTTCAACGAACCAGCAACCTTCCTTCCCTGCTGCACCCTTTCAAGCACTTCACCCTCCATACTTCCATCCTTACTCATCACACTACCCAAGTACTTAAATGCACTCACATTCTCCATAGCCTCCCAATCCAATCTCACTGTACATTCACTGGCTTCACTTCTCTCGAAGACCATCACTTTACTCTTCCCTACAATCACATTTAGATTCCATTTCTTACACACTCTCCCAAACTCATCTACCAAGCCTTGTAGCTTCCCTTCATCTTCACTCAACAACACAGTATCATCTGCAAACAACAGTACAGGGAGTTTCCAAACAATGCCCTCTCTCACTAGGGCTGCTCCAACATCCACTGCCCGACCTTGTATCTCTTTTATAACCCCATCCATGTACAGATTGAACCATGGCAACATGACACAACCTTGTTTCAATCCAACCTTCAAATGGAAAGATTCACTCAGTTTGCCATCCACACGCACTGCAGCCTTAGCACCCTCATACATACTCTTCGCTACCTTCAATAAATTTCCATCCACTCCACATATTCTTAATACTTTCCACAATCCTTGTCTATCCACCCTGTCATATGCTTTCTCCAAATCCATGAAGGCTGCATACAACTTCTCTCCGTTCTCTAGAAACTTTTCCACTAAAGATCGAAGAATGAATATCTGGTCTACACAACCTCTTCCCTTCATAAAACCTCCCTGTTCTTCTCCAACTAATTCCTCTGTTATTTCCCTAACTCTGTCAATAAGTATCCTACCATATACTTTTCCTATTACACTAAGAAGGCAAATGCCCCTATGATTACCATCCACTGCTTTTCCCCCTTTTCCTTTGTACAGAGGAATAATTATACCTGACTTCCAGTCCTCTGGGACTCTACCTTCCTCCCAGGCCAATCTGCACACCTTCCACATCCATTCTATTACTATCTCTCCCCCATGCTTCAGCATTTCACCACACACTCCATCAATTCCTGGGGCTTTCCCCATTTTAACTTTCTTCATTGCTTCCACCACTTCCATCCTACTGATTTCTTCCTCTCTTCTCACAACCCTCCTCCTCCCCGCCATTCTGCAGCCACTTATACTTGCATTACTTTCATTCTTTATGTTCAACAATTCGTTAAAGTGTTCTCTCCATCTGTTCACTTTTTCTCCCTTCTCCACTAGTAATCTACCATTTTTATCTTTCACACCTCCACTAGCTTCGTTGGCACCCTGTCTAGCTCTCTTTACCTCTTTCCAGAACATTTTCTTACATTTCCTCCACTTTGCACTCAAATTCCTTCCAAATTTCTCATCCACTCTCTTCTTACTCTCTCTTACTAATCTTTTCACCTCTCTCCTCCTCACTACATATAACTCTCTCGTCCGTCTCTCAGCTTCTTCGACGCCCCTGTTCCTCATCCACTCATTATATGCTTTCTTCTTTTGTGCCACAGCCTCTCTCATCTCTTCCGTCCACCATGCTGTTCCCTGAACCCCCCTTTCGTCTTCTTTTCACCCCACACACCATCTCACATGCTGCACAGATTTCTTCTGTGAATACTTGGACACACCTTCCACGTTCCCCATCTGCTCCAATCTGTATTTACTCAATCGCTCCTCCACTTCCCTTTTATATTCAGCCTTTATTCCATCCTCTTGTAACTTTTCTACCCTCCTTGTAAGAACTACTTCCTCCTGTCCTTCCCTTCTTCTCTTCCTCCATCTTCTTTGGATTCTGATTCTGGCCACCACCAAGTGGTGGTCAGAAAGTCCACTCCCCCAACCTCTACATACTCTTGCATCCATTACACATCATCTCATCCTTTCATCCACACACACATAGTCAATCATTGCCTTCCGTTCATTCAGTTCACCATCCACCCTTCTCAATACTTGCCATGTATACCTATGGAACATTTTGTGCCTGAAGAGGGTATTAGCTAACACCAACCCCCTCCCGGCACAAATGTCCACTAAAGCACTGCCATTCTCATCCATCTCTGCAGGCACACCCCAGTCACCAACCACTCCATCCACCTTCTCATTCCCTACTTTTCCATTCATATCTCCAATCAGAAACACTCTCTCATTCCTTTCAAACTTTTCCAAGCAGGCTTCCACATTTGTCCAGAACTCTTCTCTCACTCTACTTACATGATCTTGCGTTGGCGCATACACACACACAATCGCCCACATTTGTAGTCCAACTTTCACTCTTACCCACACAATCCTTGACCCAACTGATCCATACTCTCTTACATTCTCCTTCCATCTGTTGCTCACAGCAATACGCACTCCCTCTTTCGCCTTCTCATTCTCACCTACCCCCGTGCATATACCCCAACCATACTCCCATTCTCTCACATTCTCACCTCTCCATTTAGTTTCAGTTATTCCACATATATCCACTTTCGCACTCTCAAGCACCTATACGATCTCTCTCTCTTTCACCTTATCATTCATACCCCTTACATTCCAAGTCGCAGTCCTTACCAAGTCCTTTATCCGATCCTTTTTCGTCAACTTTTGATCAGTCCTGGTCCGAGGCTTCTTGTTCGTATTTTTAGTTAGTTGTTTTACGGGGTGGGGCACTAACCCACCACCAACCCTTTTAGTCGCCTCTTACGACAAGCAGGGATACTGGGGGAGAATTCTTGAAAAACCCCCCTACCCCCAGTAACTATCCACAGTTATCTGAAATGATGTGACTATCACACAACATTTAAAATTAACATACTCGTACCTGCATTCTTGCTGGCACTGTCCATAGCTGTCATTCTTGAGGACTGTTCTGAGCATGCCCCTTCCTTCAGAGTGAAGAAGAGGAGAGATGCAAGAGAATACTCCATGTAGGACTGGATTACGTCAGAGTCCAGAGAGTCATATATGTTGATCTTCTCTGCAGCAGCAATAGCACTGGCTGTGTAGATGGGCAGTTCCAGTGTGTTGTACGATACAACAGTTCTGCATGAAAAATTGTGACCATTTCAGTATGTGAATGTCTTCCGTGTTTCATTTTTATAATCACCAGATTATTTCAGTCAGTTTAGGAAGGACCTCTGTGAATGGATTATACAAGAATGATCTTAACCTTTTCAGTAACCTGATATCTTTATAATCATATGCTTACTGCTACCACCATATTATCTATACAATTAACTCACTGACTGCGGCTGTATCATATATATATGATTCTAAATGGCTCTGCCTGCATCTTGATCATATTTGATTTTCTGCTTTCGAAAACTTGGCTGTCAGAAATGGTGTAAAATAAATCAGCTAGCAACTCATGGCACGCTATAGAATATTGCCATACACAGATCATGCATTTTTACAAGGAGCTCAGCTCAGTTGCATACAGCATGCCGCAGGTACCAGTACGAAATCTTCTCCAGGAGGCCGCCGCTAGGTAACCCAAGCAAATATTGGATGAAATCTCTGGATGAGTGCGGTGATGATCGTGATACGTTGTCAGATGATGACACTGATGGTTCAGATGCTGATTTACACCTTATCTGAATGCAAGATTGAGACTCCCGACACAGTACAAACATAACACATCATACACCTGGCGCCACTGTACAGGAAATATTTATTACTTCACGGACCTGTTTCAGAGGTAATTTTTTCTGAATGCTTAAAAACTGCTGAACATGGGATGTACATGTAAACAAACACTGACACAGAGAATGGGTTAAGGGATTGAATATAATTTCCATTCATCCATTTAATACAACATCGTCCTATTCTTGCTCTCAAAAAATAATAATTTAGTCTTGAATATGTGAAGCTACAGAATTTAGTGAATTTTTTTGCAGCCTATCTGATGGACCCAGGATTTCGAGGGCTTGAATGACGCATAAATGGAAGCGTGGCCCATTGAACTGGGCAAACTTTGGCTGTCTGGACACTGCTACTCTTCACCCTGCACTAGGGTGACAAAGGAGGTCCAGATGATGATGATGATAGATATGCCATATACAGGTACTATGAACTACCACAGATAACCTCCTCATTATGCTGTATAATGAAGTATATTACCAACGGCCTGATTTAACCCGAGGCGTCCTGTCGACGTATGGGTATGTTGCAATGTTTTGTCACAGCTAGACCCATCAATGTACGGGTACGTCACGCAGTTGAAAGGTTCATAATTTGCACAATTTTCAAGTTTCATGGGTGATTTTTGGTAGGCATATGTGAGAGACCTTCCTGTATCTGCTGTCAAGCGTGAATACTGCCTGGCCCCACCTGACCCCCCCTCCCCCCCCACACTCGGCAATTCACCTGTTAGCAGTGACCAGGCCAGTAAAGACATATTGCCCCACCGTCTCTCCAATGAAGAAATTCATGGTGAAAGTGTTTCCTGAGGTGGAGGACAAAGAAATAAAGAAGCTAGAGCAAGAAACAAACAGAAATGATGAGGTGGTCAAGTCATAAAGGAAGGTGCCATATGTGGATGTGTTTGGTGACTGAACAATGCTTCAACTGCCTATATAATTGAATGAAAACCAATACAGTCTTGTACTACACATAAATTCGCACCAAATAAATAAATAAATACGTAATTCAATGTGGCTTGAATTAATCTAGCCTCCCATAGTTTGTTTTCTTTAAGGCCAGATACCCTAAGAAAGAATGAAAGGTAAGGCTGACTCATCACCTGTAGCACCATTTATAGGCTCAGGAGGGTGATTTCTCTATGAATTCTCGATGTTTCTCACCAAAAGCGAAGGTTTGAGCCAAAAAAAAAAAAAAAATCCGAAATTGCTCGGGACTGGGAGGTATCGGAGGTGGGAAATCGGTCGGGACGTGACGGGTTAATAACTTAAAAGTTGTAGAAACAATACACACCAATTTATTTCATTTCCAAAAATCATTAACCTATGAATCTCCAAAGTCATAAAGAAAACACTGCAATGGTGAGAAATGTTTAATATTGTATACCATACTATACTCCATTCTACCAAGTTTGGCACTATCAGCGATGCCGTCAATACATTTAGTGTAGATGTAAATCCACTGCACTAGGTGAACCTCTGTTTATTACCTTGAGAACCAATATAAAGGCAATACAAAAAGGTATATCCAGTACTGAGGACCTTCATCAATGCTACAGGTGTTGATGACATCACTGATATGGTGCCAGGCTTGGTGAAATGAAGTATAGTAAGGAAAGTGAAATGCATCTATAAACCCTCCTAAACCTAACCTGTACATAAAATTGCTTTCACAGTACAGTAAAACCTTGATATAACAGACTTCAATAGACTGGAATTCACTTTTATTGGAATCAAGGACTGCCTGACCACTTCAGCTAAGTTCACCATAGTAAGACATGTGTATCAGTGTACAGTACAGTATTATTATATATATTACACTATTTTATTAATGTAGTGAAGGTATTACACAGTACAGTACTGCAATGGTAGTCAAAACAGTTTAAAAACCATTGGTGCGATCTGGACTAATGTCTGATATACTGTATTGGAAAAAGTCCAGATTAGCAGGGGGAAGCCCGGATGTCGCTTTTATCGGAATTTCACATTTTTCAGATTGGTTTGGGCCCCAATTAGTCCGTTATAGTGAGGTCTTACTGTATGTTTACTTCACTGAAAGCTACCAAAAATTTCATAACCAAACTAGACATGAAAGTGACAAAATATTTAAAGTAAAATAATCAGCATAGTTAACTACTACTGAGACTGGCTTACTGGGAAAATGGTTAAGATTCTTTATAATCTCCCTCTAACTCACTTGAATCTGTTGTACACGATCTTGCCCTTGCCAAAATCATAGCCAGAGTTAAGGATGAATGTAGCGATTCTGGCAGCATCCTCAAAAGTGGCTGGCTTACGCCCCACCTCACCAACCTGGGCAATGATGCTCTGGGCAAGGGTTCTGTGGACAATAAATAATAATGGTTTACCTACTGACTTCAAAATGTATTTATTTCACTTGTTTGATGATGGTTATTTACTTTTTTTCTTTTTCAAAATGGCAGTAAACAGTGGTTAACTCCTCTGGCCTCAAGATGTATTTTCTTAATTTAGCTACTTGCTTACTTTTTTTTTTCCTTTTTTGGTCATTTCCAAACAATTACATTCATCAACAGAAAGGTCTCTGGTACTGAAAGGGTTTAAAGGAGAATCTGGGCTCTTCAAATAAAAAATTATATTCTATATTCAATAAAACTGTCAAGAGATGGCAACATATGACATCCACAGTCTTAAAAAGATTAACTCCTTCAATACGATGACATATTCTCTTATTTTAGATTCCCCAAATCCAGACAACTGTATACAAGTTGAAATTGATCATGTGTACTGAAGAAATTGCTGGAGGCTGTATCTAACCCCTCCAATGTGAAATATCCACCTTGTGCAAAATAAAACTCTCCGAAGGTAGCAATAACATGGAAAACACATTATCAGACAGAAGTTGTTAATGAGTGGTAAATTCAAATGACATACCTTTAAAATATAACCCCTTCAGCTAACTGACATATTATTCAATTATTTCTTCCTATCACCACATGAATTTAAACATTTGTTCTTTACTGCTGGCCTGAGGGAGACAGTATAATGCCAAAATATCAAACAACTACAGTACTTACAGATATATAAAATGAGATGAAATATCCATTAAACTATTACTTCCTTACAAAAAACTGAATGATTACGGTACTTACAACACTTAGAATTCATTACCATACTGCCTCCACATCAACATTTCTTTACCAAATTCCAATTACTACGCATGTACTTTGAGACAGTAGGCCTAATGAAATGGAATGAACAAATGCAACTGTATTTACTAATTGAGACTAATACTGAACTATTACATATGTTACAGAACATACCATCCAACAATAACTTATCAGCAAAATTAGTGAAACAGGCAAACACTGTTTTAGGACTGACTGTGAAGTGATCAATCATCTACATGATTTTAAGATTATAATGCCATCTTTTCACTGTACGGTTGCTATTTCGATTATATAATTGCTACAATCCTCTACAAAGCCTCAACGGCCTAATGACATGCAAGTCTACAGCAATTTCTCTGTTACAATACTGGCATTTGAAATTGGTCACTCTCGCAGATGTCAGTCAGTGATTAAACAATAGTGTGTTTGTGTTAAACCTGAAGGTGAAATGAAATAACAAGTTTTAGACAAACTGAAAACTTGCTTTTAGACATGGTGTGTATCTATTTATTCTCCACTGTGTTTGATTTACAATCAACTGTTATCCGACTGGTTTTCCACCAAGCTATCCAAATTGTCAAACAAGGTTTTCCCGTACCAATTAATTATAATTTTTCATGTGTAAATATGCTTTAGGCCTCTGCATCAAACTGTAGAAATCCAGTAAGAGGTGTCCAAACTGATACTTTTACAGTTTATTTCATATTCATACATAAGCATGCTTGAAAGGGTGGGAACTTAGCAAGTGTATATACTATAATGCAGTCTGTCCAGTGGAAACTCAAATTAAGGGATGTCATTATAATGTCACTGGTTTAAAATTCCTCTGATGCCATAAAAAGCAATGGAAGATAAAGACAAATTACTTAATTCAGCTGATATGATTATATAAACCATGAAATTACATCATACAATTAAAAAAAAAAAATCAATTCAACTATCTACCTATCTATCTATTGCCAGACACCACAATCCCGCAAGGGGTGGCCATTTGACTGTGAGTTATTTATTTTACGGGGAGGGGCACTAACCCTCCACCAACCCACTTGTTGACACGTAGGGAGCACGTATGGTTTGGTTATATGGTTACCACCCAGCGTTGTAAATGGTTTCTTGGCTTACAGGAAACCATTTGGCTTGTCACTCAATGTAAAGCCACCTGTAAAGGAAAGAAAAGCAGTAAGAAGTGACAGGAAAGATGGGAGAAATAGGGAGAGAGGAGGGCAGGCACAGAAAAAGAATGATAAAGGCTAAGGAAGAAGTAGGCAACACACTACACTTAAATACATAGCTGATACAAGGATTATAATATACAGGATAGCTAATGTAGATTATATGCTCTGAAATACAGTACAGTACTGCACAGACCAAGCTGTAATAATAATTACCCTCCTGAGCGAGTCATCCCCCTGAAATGGCAGGGAAATCATAATACAGTAATCATCATCATCATCCAGACCTTCTTTCCCACCCTAATAATAATCATAATCTATTTATAGTCAGACGCCATAATCCCATATGGGGTGGCTGTTTGTGTTTGAGTTAGTGGTCTTACAGGATGGGGCACTAACCCTCTGCCAACCCACTTGTTGACATGTACGGAACATGTGTGGGTTGGTTATATGGTTATCCCCCAGTGCTATAAATGGTTTCCTAGCTTACAGGAAACCATTAGGCATGTCACTCAATGTAAAGTCACCTGAAAAGGAAATATGAGTAATAAAAAGTGATAGTAATGATGGGAGAAATAAGAAGACAGGAGGGCAGACTGAAAAATATTGATAAAGATGAAGGATGAAGTAGGCAGCACTAATGTGAGTGGATGATGGTTGCCACCACCAACCAGATAATAATAATAATAATAAAAAAAATCCATCCATCCGTCATCTAATCCTGTGCTGCCCCATGGGGAGTGTAGGAGCCTGGGGCTAGGTAAATTGGTCCTGACATTTAAAATGAGAGTGATAACAATAAAAATAATAGTAATCATCATCACCACCATCACCACTACCCCAACTGCAATTCCCACCTGAGAGATGGGGTGAGGAGTGACCCTGGAGAAAAAAAAAAAAAAAATCAGAACTGTCAAACAGGATGACAAGTAGTGGACAACACATTCATTCAGAGGTAAACAGTAAAAATGGGAAAATATCATCTAAACCATAGCCCCCTCCTTCATGTGGGGTGGGGAGAAGTAGAGCAAGGCAATGTGAACTCCTGAGGACATAAATCAAAGAAAAGAAAAAGAAATCCCAGGTTCACCTATTGCTTTATGTGTCATAGGAGTAACACCTACAAAAGTGAGGGGTTATCTGAATATTATTAATTTGTCATCGCCAACTGTGTATTATTGCCTTAATCATCCTAATTCTACTTCCCATGATGGAACTTTATGCCATTCACTCTCCCACTAAAGATAAATGAGATGGGAATACAAACACTGCCATAATGAAAACCAACCTGGAAAGCTGAGCACGAGACTTATCCCCAATACAGATGATGGCAGCGTTGGAGGCGTCCCCAGCCAGATCAGCCTTGATATGTTTGCAAATGCTGGAGTGAATGGCCCCACACAGCCCCCTGTCACTGCTGCATGCAATCACAAGCTGCTTTGGCTTCTCCTCATCTGGCTGAACCTGGGCCTGTTGAATATATAAATTTTTACATTCACTGCTATTCCATTTCACATTAAAATACATAAAAACTGCAATAAAGTAAAATTCCATTTTCCCTCCAATTCTGAGAACGTTATACAGAAGAAGCACAGTAGTAATATAAAGCAATGCATCTGACTTATAATGAAAATCGCCTGTAAAGCCACTGACTCTTGTCATCTACAGCCTATGCAGTCAACCAGAGTAAGAAGCCAAAACAGAACCCCACTCCAGGTGAAACAGTGTCACAGGCTAAATATAAAAAATGCCCTGCTCACCAAAATCGGTCATAGAAAGCTGTAGCTCCAACATCACATCTTATGCTTCCAGTAACCTGTTCAGTCCAATATTATACCTTAAGTTTTACTGTTGCTATCTCCACATAATTTCATTCAACTTTGGAGAAAGACTTCATTTTCTTTAAACTTTTTTGCTATTAAATTCTCAATAAACTGCCATGTATTGAGTTTATTTACCAGGCTCCTCCAAATTTACCATAGTAAACAATGTAAAAGTTGTGATACATTTGAACTCACCTCTTATTTATGATAGGACTGATAAAGACACATGGAAATGTTCTATCTATCTATCTATTGCCAGACGCCTCAATCCCGAACGGGGTGGCCACAAACAAATCGCCTCCATGTCACTCTATCCCCTGCCATTTCACTACCACGCTCCCAACTCACACCCCCCTCTCTCATATACATGGCAATGTTGATGAATTAAATTTCATGACCACAGCCCCTACTCTCCATTACCTTCTCATAAAAAGCTGTGGCTCCTGCACCATAGGGTCGGGCAGCCTTAAGCTCCCTCTCAGCCCTGGCATACTTGGCTGCTGACACCATCTTCATGGACTGGGTAATCTTCTGGATGTTCCTGACAGACTTCAGGCGGATGGCAATGGCCTTGAGGGTGCCCATCTCTCGAACCTGCTGCTGTCCACTGCAGGAAAGTTAAGATGACCAGATTTATTGGAGCTAAAAGTGGGACACTGTCATGTGTACAGGATATATATATAAATATATATATACTGTATATATATATACACATATATATATATATATATATATATATATATATAGTAATAGGCGAGAC